>JAJHUR010106009.1:0-20000 GCA_027495735.1 Lutjanus campechanus
ATTTAAGCTGTAGTTTATTCACACCTGGAGCTTAGAAAGACTAAGATGTAGTGCACAAAGATGGATGATTTAATATTCCACTGCTCTGACCGAACCAAATCTAAATGACATCACTATTACAACAAAACCAAAGAACAGTTCTGACTCTTCAAATGTTCATTTATTATTACATTTAGTTCCTCTAAAAAATAAATAATGGACGATTCAGTTAAGAGGGGGATAACAAGGCATTTAATGATTGTTAATTATAGATGCTGACAGATGAGGCCAAAACTATCATTGACAAAATGTAATTGTATCCGTTTTCAGTTTATTCATGACCAGCCAATATGATTCAGAATCAATCCAATGAATGCCAAAACACTTGAATATTTGACATAACAAAGCCTGGTTAATCATAGATTGCCTAGAAATGTTCAGTTTAGCCTGCTGTGGAAATACAGTGTTCAAAAAACATGACTATTTTTAAGTGATTATCTGCTTTTGCTGGATGGAGAACTTAAGATTCATTTATTTTTTGTAAAAAAATAAATAATGGATAATCCTGTTAAGTGGGTTGATAACAAGGCATTTGATGATGGATATTTAAAGATTGCGTGCTCAGTCAATCAAAAGAAAATTAGTTGCCCACTATTTTTCAAACAAAAATATCAAACATTTTCTGGTTCAACACTCTTAAATGTAAAGACTTGCTGCTTTTCTTTCTCATTTCTGATAGTTAAGAGTCTTTGGGTTTTGGACTGTTGGTTGGACACAAGAACCAATTTGAAAACATCACTCTGGGCTCTGGGAAATTTTGATGAGCATTTTTCCAGGGTGTTTTTTCCCCCCTGACTTGACATTTTATAAACAGTCAATAGTGAAAATAATCACCAGATTCATCAATTATGAAAATAATTGTTAGTTGCAACCCGAACAGATAGTCAGATGGAGCCAAGACTATCTTAACAAAATGGAACTTTCCACATTTTCAGTTTTTTTTCTCCTTTGTGAAAATATATGATTCCGATTCTATTGAATTAGGGCAGTTACAGTATCAGATTTTCTCTACACAATTATCATGGCCAAAAGAATTCACACTAACAATGTTATGATATCTAAAGCAATTAGAATATATATATATTTATTAGTGCTGGGAAATATATCAACATTTTATTGATACTGTGATATGAGACTCGATATCATCTTAGATTTTGGATATCATTATATCGTGATATGACATGTTTGGTCTTTTCCTGGTTTTAACGGCTGCATTACAGTAAAGTGATGTCATTTTTTGAACTTACCAGGCTGTTGTATTATTTGCCTTTATCCACTTAGTCATTATATCCACATTACTGATGATTATTTATCAAAAATCTCTTTGTGTCAATATTTTGTGAAAGCGCCAATAATCATCCATACAACACGGCTTTAACGTCAAAAGGTATTTGGTCAAAAATATTGTGATATTTGATTCTGATTCTGTCCATATTGCCAGGCCTAACTCTATAAGATCATCCTATATTTGCACTATTTGACAATTTACAGTAGATTATTTCAAAGAAAACATGTATATTGAGATATATACTGCATATCATGGAATAGACTAAAAATATTGAGATATTATTTATAAGCCACATCACCCAGTCCTAAAATAACAATAATGCCATCAGTCACTTTGTTCATTTTGACATGGCGTCACATCAGTGTGTTTGTGTGGGGAGGTGCTGAGGAAGGGAGACAAAGCGAAAATGGAAAGAAAAGGAAATTATCTAAGATAGTGTGTTTAAGAGGAGCTGGATTGTGTTCAAAATATCATCATATGTGTATTATTAACAAGATATCAATGTCATGTTTTTAAGTTGCAGTTATTGGCAATATCTGTATATTGCTACACCCCTGTGTCCAATAAGTACCAAAACACTAGGACATTTGACATAGTGTAGCCAAGTAGTTAATCATAGATGGCCAGAAATTTTCACTTTAGCACTGCTGTGAAAATAGAGTATGCAAAATATGTGACTATTTTAAGTGGTTATCTGCTTTTGCTCCATATAAGTGTTTCATAAAAAAAGTTTGTAGTGTTTGAATGCTTAAAGGGATAGCTTGTCTACAAATGAAAATTCAGTCATTATCTACTCACCCTTATGCAGACTGAAGGTCAGGTTCAGTTTTTTTTTGTCCACAAAATACTACTGGCGTTTCACAGAAAAACAGTGCTGCAGAATTTCCCAAACAACTGAAGTGAATGGTGACCAGTTTCAAACAGGAAAAAACAAACAAAAAATAAATAAATAAAATGCCTCCATACCACTCGTCTTCAAGTCTTCTAAAGCCCTGACATTTGCACGTGCACACTGTCACATACGCCCAGTTCAGACAATGTTAAGGAGTTAAGGATCTAACATTTAAGCTAAAAACATGGTGCAAATGACAACTTTTAAGTCAACTTGGCATGTCAGGGCTTTAAGATACTTTTTTTTTGGGGGGGGGGGGCTTTCCATTTGAAAACTGGTCACAATTCACTTAAATTGTTTGGGGGATTCTGCAGTGCTGTTTTCCTGTGAAACTCCAGCAGTGTTTTATAGACTAAAAAAAAACTAAACCTGACCTTCAATCAGCATGAGGGTGAGTGGACAAACAATGAATTTTCACTGTTGGGTGAACTAACCCTTTAAGTTCCACAACATCTGCCTACCTGTTAGAAGAGATTCAGGTGAATCTGTTGAACAGACACAGAACATTCTAGCTGTAACAAGGAAGAGTGTGTGTAGAGGGCCGGTCAGACCCAGAATAGTAGAACACACCCAGGAAGCACAGTTACACCTTTTTTTTTTTTACTCTAGCCTTTTCTTGTAGGCCTGCACCAAAAACCCTCTTGATAGCTTTGCTAAGCAACTAGACAACCTGAATGTCAGACAAGACACTTGATATTAAACCCTCAGCAGTAAAGAACCACCAATACCTTTCCTGTCATCAGTCCACTGGAAGCCTGTCAATTCTTCTGAGCAGATTAGGCTAATCATGATATTCGACACTGTGTATTTCCTGTCATTTAATTACCTAATAATGCTAATGTCTAGCACTTGTCAATTTTTTTCCCTAAACGTTATGAATATGTGACAAGAGGTACTCTGTCTAATGGTTATTCTACACGATATTTCAAAACATAGCTTGACAGATTGTCTTCATGGTGAGACTTCATGAAGCTGGTTAACAGGGTAGCAGGGAAGCTAACGAGCTAGTAGGTCAATTTTGGCTGTGGATACACCTCGCCAGCTGGTCGGGTTGCAAGATGTCCTCTGCCTTGTTGTTGATGAAGCTACTAGCCTAGCCTACTTTGTTTTTAGCCACAACGGCAGCTGGCTTTGATCCGCTAACCGTCAAGCTAAGCTAACGTTAGCCAACTTGGCGTTAGCATTGGCCAACAAAGTGCTAAACTCGAGTGTGTGTCTGTGTCATACCTTTATAGTGTACACGGAGGTTGTTCTGAGACAGTCCAATGTAGCTGAACTTGTCCTTCGGGCTCCAGGAGCGGGGGAGCGGAGTCTCGTTTTCATTAACGGCTGGGTAGAGCCGTCGAAGCCGCTGGTTGAGCTCCTTTTCCTGCTCGTTCAGAGCCGAGTCTCCGTGGACAACGACCGACATGAGAAACCCACAGCCCGACGACTGTCCAGACATGGCTACGACACGAGCTTTAGTCAATTGGCTTGTCAGTAACAAGCCAGAGCCACTTGTGTCCGTCAGTGTCAAGTTTTAAAGGGAGGTTTAGCAAAGCTAGCTAGCAGGCTAAGCTAACTGGCTCCGCTGGTCGCTGAGGGGCAGCCAGAGCTGGTTAGCCGAGAAGCTAACCTGGCTAACGCGTTTAGCTTGGCCAGCAACGGCAAAGCGATCGCTGAAATGGCTCAGGTTGACATTAGCTGACACAAAGCCACAAATAGAGACACTATAAAAAGACTGTCGCCCGCGAATGATCAGAAGAAAGTGGTTAAAAGACAGAGGAGAAGGTCGTTGCTGGGAGCAAAGTAACAACTAACGTTAGGCTAGACGGATCGACAAAGTATAATGAGCTCAGCTAGCCTCGATCTTTTGTTTGTTGTCGGAGCGTTATCCGCCAATCTGATTGGCTGAGAGCAGCCCCACTCACTTCCTATGGGAATGTGAAATAAATACACAGAATGGACAGTGAATGTACAGCAGACAGACGGTGCTGTGTTTAAACAGGCTAAGAACTACCTCATTTGTAGGTTTACAATGTAGACACAGTCAGTGAGTCATCCTCATCGTCATCAGTATTCTGTATTCATCACATTATGTTAAAAGTAAAAAAAAAAAATAAAAAAAAAAGCTAAAATAAATAGATAAGGAATTACTTTTACTTAAGATTTAACAATACCAAGGTATGAAAATACCACAATGAAAAGTCTGCAATAGTTTATTGATTGCAATATGAAAAAACAAGGGGAAAAAAAAGATGACAACTTGATACATCTGATGTTTACAGCATTTTTTTGTTCCTAAAAAATTTGTTTTTAGGCCTCTGCGCTGGCAACAGCCGTGGCCAGAGGCATTATGTTTTTGGGTTTGCTGATCATCCCAGTCTTAAGAATGACATATCTGATGAACACGTGGATGGAATTCCTTCAAACTTGGTATAAACATCCATTTGGACTGGAGGATGACCTAATTAGATTTTGTAGGTTGAAGGTCAAGATCAGTGTGACCTCATATCAATTCCATTCTTGTGATATCCCAGGAAAATCTAGACAGAATTTCTTAAAATTTGGCACAAATCTCCTCTTCAACTCAAGGATTAAGTGATTAGAGTTTTTCATGACTTTTAAATGACTTCAATACCAAATATGTTCAAACTGTTTAGCCTAATATAATATTTTATATTCACAGTTTAGTTTATTAATTGTTTGTCCAGCTATTCCTTCCTTTGTCTTGTACAAATGCATATTTAGATTATTCTCAGATCAGACACACTCTAACTTAAAGTAAACTGACAAACTTATTCTGGGGCTGTGTTTTTATCCATATGGCAGCCTGGTCACCAGCATCACCACCTATAGTCCAAAAATATTGTTTCAGTAGTAGTAGTGTGGACAGGTCAGCTAGCTAATTGGATTTATGTGTAACTAACAGTAGCAATCGGTCCTACCTGTAACACTGAATATTTCTTTGAATTAAATGTTGAGTTCTCGGGTGATGACAGTATTTTCATAACTGAATGCAGAACTGCGACTGGACTGTGCTGTTGTTCCTCTTTTCTTATTTTAAGACAAAATAATGGTGAAATTTCCACCCAGTGAAGTATTTTTTTCTCTAATGAAGTGACAACTGTCAGATTAGGTGGTTTCACTTGAGATCAGTGATGTTGTGAATCCCAGCATCACTCTATATATTGTTTTTTATCTTTAAATAAATGTTAAAAATGTAAATTTTTTGCTAAAAGTAACTGTAATCAGATTACATCTTTTTTCTGTAACTGTAATGGAAATTACCTTTTTTGTATCCTGATTATGTCGTCTCGTTACATGTAATCAGTTACTCCCCAAGCCTGATTTTATGTTTAACTATACTGATGGGTATTGTCGCAATCAGAACTGTATTGAGACTTTTTTTTAAATCGCAATATTGCTACATCCCTAATTTCAGCAATTTGTGTGGAATCCCATTTTTCCAATATTCATCAGGAAACAGCATGACTTTGTGTTATACCCAACAAACTGAAAGAGGCACATTACACATTTGTGCACAATATCTATCTTACCAACAAATTCACATCAAAATTCGTGGATGTTGACTTAAAAAAGGGAATTTCAGTTTAATCTCCGCTTGTGGTGCTTAAAGCACAAAAAAAAAGTATCTTGGTACAGTTGTGTAGTTCAAGAGAAAGAAACTAGACAGACAGTAGGAAAAGAAAGAGACATTGCTGTTGAGTTTTTCAAACTTATTTTTTTGGGTTCTTTGAGCACCACAAGCTGAGTGCTGTGTAGTTCCATTATACTGGAGAGAATACAGACATCTCTACGCTAATAATAATACACTGATAAGATCTTTAACCAATGTCAACTAAAGTGCTTTTGTTGCCTCAACCTAACTTTCATTGTTGCTTTGGATCCCCCTTGAAAACGAGGTGATTCACCTCAAGGGGCTCTTCCTTCAATAAAGTCAAATAAATAAATAAGTGGGACTCAGGATGCAAAATCCTGATCTCAAGCTCTGTGCTTCATACATCTACCATTCACCTGTGAGGTACAAGAACATAGCAGTTCCTGAATATAGCAGTTGTATGTCTCTGCAAAACCATTCAAGTTGCCTTTTAGATCCACGTCTGTCCAGACTTATTTAATATATGTAGTGAAGGAATTTAATAAAAGTGTCTTTTTTTTGCCAAAATAGAAATTATTGCTATACTAATGTGTGATTCCAGTGTATAATTTCCAGTGAGAAAAATGCTGTCTTCACTTTCAGACTATTTTTACAGAAGAAGACAGAGGACTGATAGAGAGCTTTGTCACATGGTGCAACAACAATCACCTGAAGCTCAATATCAGCAAAAACAATGAGCTGGTGGAGGACTACAAGGCCTCAAATATGGATGTTGTTGCACAGAAGCTTCACACACATCTTCAACCCAGATGCAGGACAGAGGAGCTACAGTCAACACAGTTTCCAGGTGGACACCCAAGATTAGTGTCAGAATCTGACATAACGGGAAATATGTTCACAATCTGCCCTTCTGCTCCGGAGTTATGGTGTTGAATAATGGACAGAAAAGTAGTTTTGAAGAACATTTTGATGTCACAGTGAAAGTGACTTCATCATTTTATCCTGTTATATATTTGTGTGAAATTGTGTCATACTTAGTGTGTGGATTCTGCATAACCCCAAAAGGAACATGGGCAAATGACCAAATGACCAAAATCTTCCTGTTTTGTGGTGCACGCCAGAAAGTCTTTCAGGGAGCTTAAAAGGATAGTTCAGTCATTATCCACTCACCCTCATGCTGATTGATGGTCGGGTTTAGTTTTTTAGTCCACAAAACACTGCTGGAGTTTCACAGGAAAACTGTTGCAGGATTGAACAATTTAAGTGAATGGTGGCCAAAAACAATACTGCTCATCTGGTATAATCCAAGTCTCCTAAAGCCCAGACATGTGACATAAGTGCATCCAACAGCCAAAAACATGTTTTGTGAGGTGACAATGACCTTTACCTTTGTCTGCCAAAATCTAATCAGTTCCTTCTTGAGTCCGAGTGAATGTTGGTGCCATCTCACCTTCATGGAAATGGACAGATGGACAACGTGAAAACATAATACCACCAGTGCAGAGGCATAAAAACATACCCTCAAAACATATTCCTGGCAGACATGATTGCTGTCTCTCAATTTCTGTTCAAATTCTGTACTTACACTTGATATTTTTGAGTGCATTAAATGCGTTCACATTGATATTTAATGAAGTGCATGTGTGTACCCAGATGTAAAACAACACGTCTCGCTGGACACTTGCCCTCAACGGTTGTCGTCTCGTGTACGAAGCAGAAGAGGCGAGGCTGCCAAACTAGTGAACATGAAAACAGCCACAGTGACTAATAGTCATGGACAACACAGAATTATGCAGATATAAGTCATGCACGTATTTTTATCAATAAGTACCACTATACTGCTGTCGGACTGAAGCAATCAACACTTTTATTTGTTTAAGTTTGTAAAGATTTTGTAATAAGAATCAAATATAAATCAACATTTTGGTGTGTTTTCAGGAGATTATGGCGTATTTTCTAATCTCCTGAGAAACAGAGGGGAAGCAAAAGCAAATAAAATTAAAAGCACGTTTACGCTGAATGAAGTGAAATTGAACACAAATAAATAAACAAGCTGGTAGATGTTTTGGTGGGCGATAGTAAAACTCCATCTGGCTTCAGTTCGCCCACAAAGAAGAAGAAGCTCGATGGCTACGATGGCTGTCCATGATTTGAGACAGCACCCTGTCGAAATTCACGCACAGCATAAGTGAGTACGTAGTGCTTACAAAGTGCAAAGTGCACTAATGGAAGTATCCGTATTGAGAAACAGCAAATGTCTCTCTCAAATCATAGCTGGCAAAACAAGTTTGTAGTATGTTGATGTAATTTATTGATGACAAGGTTACAGAAAACAATAAGTGTTCCTGCGCTGGAATACTACCAGTATCTAAGTTTGTTGTCAGTTACTTTATTATAATTTAGTTAAACACAGATTTATCCAGGAAGATGCAACATTTCAGCATGATCTCAACTGAAATAAAAAAGTTAATCTAGAGTTTGAATGAATTATTTTAACAATGCAGGAGCCACCCTTGTCTTTTTGGCTAACATTGAACTGTAGAGCACATTACAACACAAATTTACAGCTGATCAAATTACCCCAAACTAATAAACACACACTAAACTCTGGGCCTTTGGGACCACTGAGGGCCTTGCGACAGTTGCCTGCTTGGTAATCCAAACCCAACACCCCGCCACAACACACTGTAACAACAAATATGTACAATGTAATCATATATTATTCATGATTGGCAAGGAACAAATAAAATAAAAACAGTCCTTTCACCTGTCATGTTTTGTCACGTTGTTTTTGTTTCCAGTAGCTCTGATCTGAGTTATGAGGTGGAATACAGGCTGAAGAGTTTGGCTTGCACCGCCTGTGAAAGTCCCTCACACCAACATGTGGGAATGTTCATTGCATCAGTAAAAAGGAATCTGAAATGATGTTACGCTCCCTGTAGGGAAGCACTTGCTCAGATTCAGATTCAGAGTCCCCTGGAAAACACAAATGGTAGAAGGCCTGGACTGTTTATCATCAGCAGGACGTGTGCTGCAGGAGGAGACAAACGGGGACAAACTGTTCTGGGGAACAGATCTTCAGTGTTTGTTTTATATCCTACTTGGGCGACTGGTCAGCTGGAGTTTAACAGCATCATGACAGTGATGAAGCAAATATTAACTTATCACTGCAGTGATGAGTGTGAAACATTAATGAAGATGGGGGATAAGTGTGTTGAGATCTAAGAATATTATAAATAAGAGTATAGGTTGGTTTAAATGCATAGTATAAATAAATAAATGCAGTTATGATTCCAGTGTACCAGAGTATTGCACCACTGAATTACTATTAGTATCAAACAGTTGAATTATTGCACATAGGTCAGTATTGCACATATGAGGATATACTGTAAATGAAATATAAATAATGTAAGATGATATTTATATTTGTGAAGATTTAGGTTCATCATTTAGAATTTACATAATTTAATTAATGGCAACTAAACACATATTGTGTTCTGCTCCTTAATACAGATTAGGAACTATAAAATATGGCGCACTTTATGCGTATTTAATGTGAGTTATCACTGAGATTGGTGGACATAAGATGCGTCCATAAAATACAGCACATTATTAAATATTAAAGCAGTGGTTCACAGCTTTTTTTGGTGACCTTTCACATCCTGTCACATTTCAGATGTCTGTGAGCAGTCAGGGTAATTTCCTCTCCAAAACTTAACAGATGGCTCAATCTAAATAATAGCTTGAAGTGCATAGAGTGCATAGAATACACACACACACACACATATATATACTGTATATATATTGCATAGAATTCACAAAAAATCACAAAAAAGCCAAGATAAGAGAAAAGTCTAGAGTGATATAACAGAAATTTCTTTTATTTTCTTTTTTGTCTCGTGACTCATCTTACAACCCCCCAGATTTATCTTGTGAGCCTTTGGAGGGGCCCAACCTAGACACCAAGCTTAAAAAGCATGGTGGTGAACAGGCTCAGGCTGAATCACCAGCATCTGCAATGCAAGCTGAAATAAAATGAGAATTCGTCTTGTCCAGCTAATTTTGGCATACTGAGCTAATCTGAAAGGACATAGTGGATCACAGCCTACAGTTCTTTTGCAAGAGGGACATAATGAATCCAGCTTTTACAGTTTTGGGTCAATAGAGAATGTTAAGACTCAAAATGTAGGTCTATGTAATCCACGACTTAGCCCCGTGTCACATTACCAGCCACACCTCCTTGGATGATTCACTTCGCCGTCCATTGCACAAGTCTGCCTCATCCCTCACTGTGAAGTAGCAGTGAAAAAGAGACCATCAGACCATCTTTCAGTGGACACATCCGAATTACTGGCAACATCGTTGGCACTACAATTAATGGAAGAAGATAATCAAACTACTGTTATAATTGCTTCTGATAGCTTGTCAGCACTTTCTAGTCGTAAATCAGGAAAATCATGATGCAGGCAGGATACTGCACATGAAATCTTTCATGTGCAACTCAGGCTCCATTACAGGGGATTGGATGCCTCCCTCCTTTGAGTTCCTGCTCATGTGGGGGTGGAGGGAAATGAGCAGGTAGACATATTGGCTAAACAATCATTAAAATCACAGTTAATCAATTAACATACAAATAAGTAAAGTGGAGGTTAAAACATATAGGATCATGTGTGCAAAATCTGCCAGGAATACTGGGACCTAAGTGACACAGGAAGACACCTTTACAGTATTCAAAAACATGTAGCATGTAGGTGAAAGTGGAACAGGAATCCAAAGGAAGAAATGGTTACCTGTTTGAGAACACTCCTTAGAATAGGCAACCATCCTACTGGACTAAGCACACACTGTAATAAAGCAGAGCCTGTGCTACAGGTATGATGTAGAAAGAAGGGAATTGATATCAGTACCAAATAATGAAATTCATCAAGACATCAAGCAAAGAACACCATTTTCTAATCAATTACACAACACTAATAGGAATAATAGATAGAATTTAGGGTTGTTTTTTTTGCTCCTTTGTTTTGTTCTGCCAATATTCCGATCCACACTCCAGTCCATTAGGTGGTGGTGAAAAAGAAGAAGGGTACTGACCCCGAGGCTACTGTAGAAACATGGAGGGTCCACATAGCAGCCTCCATGAAAGAAGACCTGCTCTTTTTGTGGGTATGAATGGGTCATTCTAAGGTAACAAAAAACACATCAATTCTTATTTTCAGGAGATTTTACACTAATGAAACATTCTTATGAATATTATATTTAATTTCTGAATAAATAAATCCCTGTTAAATCTCACACACTGGACGTCAAGAATAAAGTGGTCGACGTCTTCATGAGCAAGTGCTGCTTTGTTTGTATGCACAGTACATGCACAACACAATACACATTGCTGGCACCAGTTTTATACCGTTCAACAGCTGTTTGTGGTGATGTGCAAAAAAAAGTAATAAAGAGGAAGACTGCTGGCTGGTAAACAAAGATGTAAATTTTACATGATTTAAATGAAATGAAAAAAATAATCTGCTTTGCAAAAATCCTATGAGGAACGAAATACTGTCAGCACATTTGTTAAACCTCAGATACACACAATGAACTTTGGAGAGAAACTCTGGATGTAAACATAACTGTTGTTTGTTTACCAGAAAACTCCACAGGACACCTTTAAGGTACACCTGAATTATTAGGCAATCTTGAGGCACAACATTTGGTTTTAAAGCATTTATTATCTCAATTTAAACTCTACTCACATGGTGTATATTTCTACAGTAATTTGTGCTTAATTGAGTTTCCACAAAATAATTTCTAATTACACTGAATTTATACACAATACATACACAATGCACAGAGAGTGGGAGTAACAGGTGAGTCGTTGGGGGGGTTTTCTGGCTCTGACTTTTGCAGTTCAGATAGTATCAAGTAAGTTGTAATAACAACATGACAGTTTGATTTGACTTTCAAATTTTTTGTGAAAACACTCCTGCAGCCTTCGTATCATCCTTTGACTAAACAGTCTGAGCTTTTGATAGTGTTTTCTCACACAGTGACAGAGAGAATCTGGTGCAGCAGTGGAGGAGGATCATCAGTCATTCTGTGTCATGAGGCAGTTCTTTAATACGAACACTGGATGAAGACACTGGATATTAACTGTCAGTGCAGGACGTCCCATGGAGAAGGGGGAGGGGAGGGGAGAGTTGTCACAGCACCCTCTGGTGGTTCGGGCCCAACCTCACCAGAGGACAGAGAGAACGAGATACAACACTATAACGCAGACTGAACTCAATCTGCCTTAATTAATTGCAGTTTAACAAACGCCTGCTATTTTCTCTCATCTCAATTTTCAGTCATACAGACCTGAAGTTAAGCTCTGGGGCAATCTCAGATTTCAATTACTTTAAATACATTTTTTTTATTCATATCACACCTGCTTAGCCTCTGAACACTGACTACCAATATGTTTTAGACATATAAATCTTGATATAATTATTAATAAAAAGCTTCACAGTAAAACTGACTGTCTGGCAGTGTTCTGGCTTGAACATAAACCCCCCCAAAGCAAAAAATATTCATTAATAATTCATACTAACTTGCAAAACCTGAATCGAATTGAATGTGTGTAATGTCTCTACAAAAATGCCAATGGTGCAAATTTTCTGACAGCTTTCTGTCACTTTTTCATCAGAATTGATTTTACTATGCACATATTTTCTTCTGTTTTCCTTAATTTTTCTCATCCAGTTGTTAACTGTGTTTGATAAAGTTCCTGCCGAAGGTTTAACAATATAGAAGCAATGAATGGCTGTGCTTGCCTTTTTATTAAATTCCATTATCTTGAGTTCAATCTACAGGATGTAACATTTGCACATTAAAATGTCTAAAATGCTTGATCTATTTGATATATTTTGTTGAGTTGAGTATTTCCAACAATGGTCAAACCAGAGAAATATGTAATTTAATTGCTCTAGTTTTTGGGGAAACGCAGGATATGTCAGAGATTAAAAAAGAAGTTGTGAATGTGACCAAACCTAACAGTGATAAAACCTTGCCCATCCATCAACATGAAAGTGCCCTTGAGATAACAAAGCTTGTTTTCTTGTTGTAACAAGATAATTTATCATATGAAAATTACTTTTCATGAGGATGTCTGTGTAGGTTCTCAGTCATCCAGGTCATGGTATCCGTAGCAAGGTTTGTTGTAGGTTTGTTGTCTTCAAGAACTCTATGAAGTCCAGTTGCCTACAACAAACCTTGCTACGGTTTTCATGAGGATTCATAACTGAAAAGTAAGTCAATTCCTAAATGTGCAGTTTCATTTGCTGTAGTCACGGATCGCCAGTTCAAGACCAGCTTGGACCAAAGTATGGAGTATGGACTGGTAGCTGAAGAAGTGCCAGTTCACCTCCTGCATGACTATAGGTCCTGTTGTGCATGTGTGTGTTTTGGGCCAGTGTGTGTATAAAATTACAGCAGAGTGAAAAAAAAAAGTCCCCACAGTTGATTAATGAAGAATGCCCTCTTCCTTACAATAGCCAGAAATGAGAGGTTGACCAGCTCCAGTCTCTCTGTCTCAGCCAGTAGCTGCTCAAATAAAGCTTTTTATAATGGCAGAGGTAAAGACATCATTGAGGCCTTCTGGTTTGCCTTGAGACTTGCAAGCCAGTCCATGACCCCTGCAGCATCTGCACATACCCTACAGACACCTGTCGACATTGACCATGGACTACTATTGAGACCTTGTTTGAAGTACAGTCTGACAGATTGATCAATAATTGGTAGTCTTTGATCCTTGATCCTCCTTGACATTTTCAGATTAAATCAGTTGCTACGGTCAGTCAAGACACAATCTATACATGCTAAATATTATAATTACTAAGAGGAAACAGCCTTTTGTTTTCTACTGATTACAGGGGTGATAATCAAAGTATCTCGAGACAACAAAGCTTGTTTTCTCAAGATAACTTAATAATTAGCTTGTGATTTTGAGAAAATAGAGTAAAAAAAAAATATTGCAAGCATAATAATAACAAATGATAACAAATTAGCTGCAGTCGTGTCAAGACTCCACTCCAAAAATACTAACTACACAAAAAATGAAAAATGTCAAAATATTTGAGAAAAGTTATTGACTCTTCCACTCTGTTCTAGCCAACATGTGACTCCTTCATATGATTCCATTGTGGTGAGAAAACACTCTATTCTCCCTTTTTGGTGCGCAGGGAGTGTTTTTCACACTTGACGACACCCTGCTGTTCATGCTGATTTCAAGAACTTTCAGGACTTTGTGGTTTTTAAGTTCAACATTTGCTACATTTACGGCCATGACGTAGTCTGAAACAAATTATATCTCATCTTAGACTGATATTATAAACACCTTAAATACCCTCAGGTTTCTCACTGCAACAGCAGGCTATTATTCATAATATTCAGCAGATGCCACCAGAATTGGCATTAAAGGGACAGTTCACCCACCTCAGTCAAGAATACATATTTTGCCTTGGATCTGTAGTGCTGTTTATCAATCTAGATTAGGGGTGTCAAACTCTTTTTAGTTCATGGGCCACATACAGCCTAATTTGATCTCAAGTGAGCCAGACCAGTTGGAGAGGACGACAGAAATCAGAAAATATTCAGAGAAGCTGAAATCAGACATTTTGGCCTCAAAAAATAACTCAAAATGATTAATCAATTGCCAAAACCATTGGCAATTAACTTAATAATTGACAGCTAATCAATTAATTGGCTAAATGTTGCAGCTCTGAGCAACACCTCTGAATTTTCCCCTTTTTTTCTGTATAAAGAAGTAAAACATTCAACAGCCTGAAATAAGTGCAGTCTCAGCAGTATAAATCAGGACTAGCTGTGCATTTTATTACATAAATTGCAATTAACAACTTCTTTGCTATTTCCACACTCTAGCTCGTGGGCTGTATGTTTGACACCCCTGATCTAGATATCAGCTGTAGAAATATCTGTCTTCTCTCCAATATAATGGAGCTAGATGGCACTCTGCGTGCACTGCTCAAAACTTGCAAATTTCTTTCCAGAAATCATGACATGGTTATTCAAGTTAATCCACAGACCTTGTTGTGAGCAGTTTCATGTAGGAACTACTTTAGTTCTATGCTAGAATCTGGTTCTTACATGAAACAGCTCACAACACGGCCTGAGCATTATTTTGAGCAAACGGGTCTTGATTTCTGCAAAGAGACACTGGTGTCGTTGGTGTCTATATTTTTGAGCTTTGAGCACCATAAGCTGAGTGTAATTTAGTCCCATTATATTGGAGAGAAGGCAGACATCTCTATGCCTGGTATCTCCCAAACTCAGCAACTCACATCAGAACAGTCTAGATGGATGAAAAGCACAACAATCCGGGGAAAAAATATGTATTTTTCCATTCTGGGTTGAACCTTCCCTTTGAAGTTTGAGCTAAATCAGAAACTTAGAGCTCTAATGGGTAATTAGTTGGCTACCAAGCTAAACAAAGCACAAATGAACATGGATATTAAAGAAAAGCCCCAAACTGGGGGCTCTTTTTGTTATGTACATAATGTTCTTGCTTTCTTCCTCAATAAAGAAAAGGAACATTTTTTTCTCCTATTGAAGCGTTTACATGGTCAGTTACACAGTAACATCCCCATTAGTGAATTCTAGAGATCCTTTGTCAAGCATATTCAAAGCAAACCATCGTCCATTCATCTGGGCCCATTACGGCGGCATGCAGTCCCACAGCTCATGGCAGATACACTGGCAGAACCCATAGACCATGATCATGACGAGGCTGGCAGGAACCAGGCTCACCAGCAGCACCCCGAGCGTCGTCCTCTGCATGATGAGCAGGTACACCCCCATGGGCAGCGAGCTGAAGTACAGCAGCCCCAGCACCCACACCAGCGCCCGGGCCGACGTCTGGCACAGGAGCGCTGCACAGTTCCACACCGTCCACCTCTGCGTGATGGACGCCATGGAGTCCAGACTGGATGAGCGGTAACCCCGGTTTGAAGATCCACGTGGCTGGCGGTGGAGGTGGAGGTCTTGGCTGGACGAAGGCACAGGCGGAGGCTCCATGATGGTAATGACCACAAAGTTAGGTGAGCCCCGGATGGAGGAGTAGGTTGTGGAGGAAGAAGAAGCAGAGGAGGATGAAGAAGAAGAAGGGGATGTCACAGGTGGGTTGCTCCCCATCAGCGAGCTCAGGCGCCTGGGGCTGAGGAGCAGCTCTGTAGTGGCATCTTGGTGGAAGTGGAGGTTCCTCTGATTCCTGCTTTGGAGGGCCAGCGCAGCCACAAGGTTGCAGTCATCTGGCAGGCTGTTCACCGCCTCCCCCGGCAGTCTGGTGATGTAGCGGCAGAACGGGCACACCACGGCGTTGGGAGGTGACTCACCCAGGTCAAGGATCTTAGCAAGGCATTTGGCGCACAGACGGTGGCAGCACTCGAGCACCTTTGGCCTGCGACTCCCGAGGTTGTACGCACAGTAGCAGATCTTACACTCCAGCTCCTCTGTACTCAGGAAGTCCACATGGCCACCACTACCAACACCACCTCTGCCGCCATCTTCAGGGCCCTGCAGCTCAATCATCATCCTTCCCTCCAAGCTCTATCCTGCCTCAGGATCAACAGAAAAATCCAACCACAAGCACAGGTCCAGGCTCAGCGCTGAGGGCCACGGGAAGTTTCCCATAGATGGAGACAGTGACAACGGTCCACTCCACTGAAGGTCTGGGGTTCATTGTGGCTGTCCAACGGGCTCCTGCACTGTGTGCGTGTGTGTGTGTGAGAGAGAGAGATTTGGGAGTCGATGTGGGAAGTCCCTGGCGGGTTCTGGCCTCTGGAGTTCGCCTGCCTCTGAGCAGTTGGGGTAACGGTGCTTCGTTTGGGGCAAAAAAGCCTTTCATGGCCCGATTGAAAAAAAACAGAGAGAGAAAGTGAGAGAGACTGAAAGAAAGACACAGAGAGAGAAAGAGGGAGGGGGGATGAGAGAGGGGTGAGAGAGGGGAGAGATAACTGTTAACACAGCATTAGAAGAGAACAAACAGAGGCGAAGGGACAACAAAGCAAAGCCTGTACAAACCAGAGCTGGAATTTTCGAGCCTGATCTTTTGTTGCTCAGTGAAATTCAGTCCAATTAGTGGCTCTCACACACTTGCGCACACACACACACACACACACACACACACACACACACACACACACACACACACACACACACACACACAACCTCTAACATATACACTGTAAAAATGAAAAAGTTGAGAAAACTCAAAATTTCAAGGCAACTTACTTCAAAACTTTTGTGAGTGGAGACCAATGCAAAATCATAGTTTTGGTGTGAGTTGCAGAGTTTTGGAGATGTCGGCCATAGAGATGTCTGCCTTCTCTCAAATATAATGGGACTAAATGGCACTCAACTTGTGGTGCTCAAAGTGTCAAAAAAAAAAAACATTTGAAAAATTCAACACTTGTGTCTTTTTCCAAGAATCATAATCCACAGACCTTGTTGTGAGCAGTTTCATGTAGCAACTACTCATTTTCTGTGATAGAATCTATTGGAACTATTTTCTTTCTAAGTAGTTTCAATGAAACTAATCACAGCAAGGTCTCATTTAGTCATATTATATTGGAGAGAAGCTAGACATCTCTACAGCTGATATCTCCCAAACTCAACTCACACAAAAACTATCTGGATGGATAAAAAGCAATACTGGTAAGAGGAAAAATATCTATTTTTGATTTTGGGGCGAACTGACCCAGTTTTTGTCAACTGCTAACATGCATCAGTCAAAACTGAAGTCACATTGTCAAAACTCTTTGCACAGTTAGCAAAACAGAAGTATACGTGGACCTAACTGTTTTTTCATGCACAATAAAACATGAATGAGTGTGTGTCTGCATGATAATGTTTAAGTGTGTGTTTGTGTGTATGTGTGTCAAAGTATGCAAAGTTGTGTACACTGTATATATAAGTTCTTGCAATAAATGTATGTGTCTTTGTGTCTGTGTGTGTGCGTCAGCTTAACTGTGTGTGAATGCAAGCTAGTGTGTGTGTATGTGTGTGTGCGTCTGTGTGTGTGTATGTGTTCTCTACACAGTGTTCAGATTTTTCTTCATAAAACAAATATTCATGCAGCTACATTTTATGATCCCTGTTTTCTTTTACATTTTTCAGGACTTCTTGCACAATTCTCTTTTTTTTTTGTTTTACAATCAAAAGATGACCACAGATTTCTCTCAACAAATCACAGAATTGCAGTCTGATTTTCAATATATAATTAATATATAATATATATAATTAATTGACCAGGCCTTTAAGGAAAAGCAAAAAAGGATTTCTTGTACGTCCAAACTTGTAATGGCTCTTTCTTTGTATACTTAAAATGACAAATGTTTGTATTTTCTTTCAGGCAGATGTGGTGCAACAATGTGTGCTGCCATAAAATCTCTTATGGAGGAGGCTGGGGTGGATTATTTGGTCAATGATTTCAGAGATTGTGGTTATCAACCCAAAAACATGCTGTTTTTTTTGTTTTTTTTGTTTTGTTTTTTTAGATCAATGGAGGCAATCTTTCCTAAACTTTTAGCTGGTGTGTCTGGTTGCCTAATCAAGCAGTGGGTCACAAGGTAATTTCCAAGAGTAACGAAATGTTGGTGGAGAATAAAATAAAATTACATAGTGTAGCAAGCAGCTGTAAGTGATATCAGCCTTAGAAATACATTAATCTTAAGGGACAAGCACTTAGAAATATGCAAAATAGGGGCGGAAGTTTAGCTCAGTTGGTAGAGCATCCACCTCATGTATGGAGGCTGTTAGTCCACTGCAGCGGCCGCTGGTTCGACTCCCGCCTGCGGCCCCTTGCTGCATGTCATCCCCTCTCTCTCTGCCCCATTTCCTGTCTACTCTCTGGCTGTCCTGTCAATTAAAGGCAAAACTGCCCAAAAAAAAAACACCAAAAAAAAAGAAGAAATATGCAAAATACATCTAGCCTCAACAAACAGCCACCTGGTTATAACTATAAACCAGCACCAAAAATGACAATTAACAATATAAACCACCATGTTCTGAACAGACACAAAAAGTAACAAAAAGTAAAATTTGCATTTTAGAACATAAAATTCCAAAACTAACAAACCACTCCGTTCAGCAAACATGGTGGGAAATTTAGACTGGGGAAAGAGTTGTTGCATTACACCGGCTGTATCGGTGATATAACTTCCTTTTATTTAGAGATTTTAGACTTTATTGAGTCTGTTTGTGAGAGTCAAAGCAATGGTCTTTGGTAGCTTTCATGTGTTATATAGTCATCAATTAACAGTCTTGGCTAGACTGGGTTATTTGAACACTAACCTGATTATTCTGGGGGATTGCCACCCGAAAATGTTGAGAATGGCTGGCCAAGACAGAACCAAACCCTAACCATAGAGATGAGATGTTGTGTAGGTCCCCCTCACTGCTAACAGTCAGACCCATCCAGACATGAACTCCATGAGACCTCTGAATGTTGTCCTGTGGTATCTAGCACCAAGACGTCAAGATGATTAAGTTTCAAGGCTGGGCCTCCGTGGATCGGACTTGTTGTTCCAGCAGATCAGATCAGATTGAGATCTGGGGACTTTGGAGGCCAAGTCAACACCTTGTCAAGACCAGACCACCTTCTTCCATTGCTCCATGGTTCAGTTCGTACCATTTGTAAGTGCTATCAGCAGTGGACAGGGATCAGCATGGGCACTCTGACCGGTCTGCCTCTTTCTATCATAGCCAGCATAAAAGTAGCCCTTCTGTGGAATCAGACCAGCCAGGCTGGCCTACTGGGTTGATCAGTGCGCCTTGGACATCCATGACCCTGTTGCTGCTTCATCAATTGTCCTTCCTTGGACCACTTTTGGTAGGTACTAACCACTGCACACCAGAGAGCACCTCACAAGTCCTGGAGGTGCTCTGACCCAGTCGACTAGCCATCCCAATCTGGCCCATGTCAAAGTCGCTCAGATCCTTCCTTTTGCCCATTTGTCCTACTTCAAACACATAAACTTAACAAACTGATTGTTCACTTGCTATCTAATATATACCACCCTTTAGCATGTGTCATTGTAATGAGATGATCAGTGTTATTCACTTCACCTGTCAGTATTTTAAACTCCATCCCAGCTCCTTGCTGGATGGTCGAATCCCTGCAGAAACCTGCATCC
>JAJHUR010106010.1:0-10631 GCA_027495735.1 Lutjanus campechanus
AAGAGGCCGTTTTTTTTTTTTTTTTTTTTTTTTTCCCTGATTTGTTACTTGACTGTGTGTGTGTGTGTGCATGCGTGAGTGTGTGTTGAGGGGTAAGAGAAAGAGATAGGAGAGAGAATGTTTGTTCAAGAAAGATTGTTTATTTATGTGGCTATTTATTTAAATAAAGTTCACTTCCTAAACTGTCCGTTGTTTGAATTTTTTAAATCTTACTTGAACTGTGGATAACTTAACTTGACTTTAACGCCTCTTTTACAGCTTTTTACATGCATTTTTACATTCATGTTTACAGGTAAAATAATGATTCAGGTTTATGAAGGAGGCAAAGGACTACTTTATTTGTCATTGTAGGCAAACAACAACATTATGTTTGGTAACTTTCAGAGATCAGCAGCAACAGAAAATAAGATAAAGAATAAAAACAGGAATAAAAGTATAAATGAGAAGAATAAGCAAGACAAATAAGATAAATATTATTAGGAAGCATCATCTATCTGCTGTATATTTATAATAAATAAAGCCATGTGGATGAGGAGTTTAAACAGTGATAGTGCAATATTTTAACAGTTAAAAAAGTTAGGTTGATTACAGAATGGGTTGTGAGGATTAAATTGCTTACCACATATATTAAATTTGTGTTAAATTACACTGAATACCAAAATGTTCTATAGTTTGCTTTTTAATTGTGACTTATATACGTTTTATATATTTTCTATGCTGAAAACTTACAGAGCTCATCTACATAGCAAGCAAACTATAAACTATAGCAATATACAACATCTATCTTGTGTAGATGTTTCTGACTCTTATATTTACTATTAACCGAGGTATTTTTTCACCTTGCAGCACAGCCTCCTGCATCTCATTGCACATATTGAAAAGCATGTGACAAATAAAACCTTTGAATCTTATAATATCTTAATTTATGTAGCACCTTTAAAAACCGTTTACAAAATGCTTTGACAGACAATGCAAGAGCAGGATATCCAAGAGGCAATTCAACAACAGTAAGGCCAAACAAAAGCAAGAAAAGTTGAAGTAAATTAAAATAAAATTAAGACACAAAAACAGAGATAAGAACATGTCCATATACATAGTTAGAAATAAAGAGAATAAAAAGACAAGATCACATAATGCCATCTTGTCAATATAAATAAAAATAATTATTAATATGGATTCAGTCTTTAATATGTCTTAATCTGTCTTAAATGTCTATAATATTATGATAATATGATGTGTTCTGTTAGGGACTTGTCAATATAAGGGGAGAACAGGGCATCTTCTCACATTTTTTGCTTTCACTTTAATTTCATTACATGACAGTCAATCTGCACAAATGTATAATATTTAGATTTTTACCTCTCACTTTAATATAGAATGATACAACATGTGCATTTGTAACAAGTTACCCCATCTCTGGGAAAACTGTTACATTATATTTTTCTACAAATAAGAGCCTGTATAAAATCAGAGGCTTTACACACTCATTTTGCAGGTTATTAAGACAGATGTTTCATTATGTTTTCTATTACTTGCCTTCTGGTGCAACATAAACTTCACCATGTTGTCCCACAAATTATTTTATTTATCATGTAATCATTTAATTGCTGCTTGATTAACTAGCAGAGTTGTATGTTTTAATCCAGACTGTGTGATGAATATAAACAGTGTCCATTCTTATGTAAATTCTTTAAATGGATGATACAGGAGCAGAAAATACTGGCAGTAATGTAGGTATATTGCTGAACAAAACAATGCTTATTATTACACCTCATCCTCTTTCACTAGCTGATGACGAGGCTCGCTGATGATGCACAGGCACCCTGTGATAGTGCTGTGATGCTGAGTGATGATGCATTGGACCCTGATGACTCTCATGCTGGCCGCTTATTCATAAGGCTGAAAACGGACAGGTGTCTGACGTCTGACAGGAAAGGCTATGTGGGAGTCAAGTGATGCAACAGCAGAATGAGAAGCC
This sequence comes from Lutjanus campechanus, assembly GCA_027495735.1. NCBI lineage: Eukaryota > Metazoa > Chordata > Actinopteri > Lutjaniformes > Lutjanidae > Lutjanus > Lutjanus campechanus. The sequence continues at coordinate 1,979 of JAJHUR010106010.1, forward strand.
AAACCATCCGTTAGCCAAGTGAACTCTGCTGCTCGCTGTTACTCGCTCATTATCTCTAGTTAGACAAGAGACAGACCTGAAAGTCCAATTAAGTTCATGCTGGACTGCATGTCCTGTTCCAAACTTATAAATGTGTTGATTTGCTGCTCATCACATGTACAGATTTACACTGTGAGGGGCCACTTCATTGACTCTCTCTCTCTCTCTCTCTCTCTCTCTCTCTCTCTCTCTCTCTCTCTCTCTCTCTCTCTCTCTCTCTCTCCCCCACACACACACACACACACACAGGCACATGTAACATATGGCTTGACATTTGGCATATGACCCTCATGGAGCTGCTCATGAGGGTTCAGTGTGAAAGGAATGCTGTGCATTTGACATCCACTGGCCACAAACACGTCAGTCATCAGCTGCTGCTGCCTGTGGACGTGACCTTGTATTAACTAACAAGCTTTTTGCAACACACTTTCAGCAACATGTCTGACCACATGATTTATGGGTGTGCTGTGTATGTGTGTGTGTGAGTGTGTGAGGCATAAAACAACAAGGATATGAACCTTTATTACACGGTATGTTAAATATTCAATTCTTTATAGCAGACCAATAGATCGTAGCCATGAAGAGCGGACCATTGCTATGAACGTGAACGCAGTTACAATCATAGACTCTGGAGGAACAATAAGATGATTGTTAAATTCATAAAATCATTTTAAATTGAATATCTTGTGTCAAATTAGTTATTGGCAGGTAAACATGTAATAAGCAGAATAGTATCCACTGAACAGGTCACCATGGTGACAGGATGATGGAGGATCCCGACCCGAAGTGGAGGGGTCTTGAATCACCCTGAAGTGCTTTGTTTCATAATAATGACCCACGCTTTGTTAAATACTTGATTCTGATTGGTTAATTACCGCATTCTAAGATCTGTTCTTTCTGTATAACAGAAGCAATAAAGATCATTTTTATTTCCACAAAATCATTTATAAAATAATAGATTTTGTGTCTAATTTTTCATTTTGGGGGTAAGTAGTTGTGTAATAAGCAGGATAATGTACAGTGACCAGGTCATTATGGTGAAAAAAAACCCCTTCAGGATGACTCAAGACCCCTCAGGTTTGCGTCTGGCTCCTGCATCACCGTATCAAGGTTTATTTCACCATAATAACCCACTCATTGTACATTATGCCTTGATTATTACACAGCTTTTTAAAATGGTTGATTCTGATTGGTCAATTACAGCATTCTAAGGTGACTGTTGCTATGAAAAACAGACCATTGCTATGGAAGCAGTCTGATCATATGACCCTGGAGGAGCAATAAAATCATTTTTGGGTTTTGACATTAAACAGAAAACAGTCAAGTCAAAACTACCTTTTGTATCAATTCTACATGTAAATAAGTTTAAATATGTTTTTCATAAAACATTGTAGGCTCACTATTTGGCAAGCTCAAGTTACAGCTTACTACTAATTGATCTTAATAAGTAATTACCATTTATGATGAGCAAAAAGGAGCCTTATTGTAAAGAGTAAAAAAGTGCATGCTGAAAATGTCAAGGTAAACAATCTTGCCAAAGCCTTAGTCTGTGAATCTGGTCATTTCATATATTACTTTGATGGTAAATGAAAGTTTTTGTCTATTGAGATATGATGATGCTGGTTTAATTATCATAATTTATTAACAAATATCTGATGAAGCAACAGGTATGAATGCTGCTGGTGGAGAACAGTGCAGATAAATGTGGGCTCACGCAACATGTCACTGTTGTTCTTTTTACCTCATGTGTGTGGTAGAGCTCATTTTAACCACTGTATATACTATTGTTGGTAAGAATGGTACATAAAATAAAGCACTATATTGACATTTAATATAGTTTTTTATAGTTTATAGTTTATAAAATGTTTACTTGATGGGTAAGGCTGATGTTATTCTGTATTATTCTGATATTTAATTTGATGCAACAGTTTGTTTATGATTTATAAAATGGTTACAACCTAATTAATAACCTTATTATAAACAATTTATGAATCATTTTTAAGGGTAGTCTTGCACAGTACTTGTAATAGTAACACAGAAAGAAATAGTACAGTACTGCTCCACAAAGGGCTGGAAAATTGGATCTGAGTCAATATAACCCCCCAGATTTCTTCACCCAAAAGTCTCTTTTTACTTCCTTTAGAGCTGCTACATTGAACTTTTTTTTATTTTGGAAAGCCCTGTGGACAATGACTACATCATAATAACCACAAAATATAATGTCAAAAATAAAATGATCTAAATAGAAATCTGCCCCTGCTTCCCTTTAACTAGCTAATGCACAACTCACTGTAACTCTGTCTCAAAAATGAAAACACAGGCTTGTTTCATCTGATTTCACAGAGAATCTGACCCTGTGGCAGGCATTAAGAACAACTATATGGATATAGCCAATCGTCCTTGGTCTCTTTTGCTTATGTAGGTCATTTAGAGGGATCAGTATTAAATTGAGATTGTTTAATAACCAATTAAGAACTCCTTGTAGTAGTTTTAACCAATAGTGTCATAATGCAATATACTTGCATGACAACACATTTTAGGTCAAACACACAAACATATAAAGACTGTGGGCTGAGATTTGAGCCTTGTGGAACTCCACGAGGAACATTTTTGTCATTAAGGAATTCTGGAAAGCAAGTCACAGTCTGAGAGATAGGATGAAAGAGAGGTCTTCTAATGTATATCATTAACTGTGTTGTGGCTGTCAGAGGCTGCAGTTAAATCAAAACATACATTACTGACACGTGACGTACTGACAGCATGGAGCAAGCTGACTGTTTGCTAGTGTAATCACGTTGCAAAGATGATCCTTCTCACTGTACTTTCACTTATGTTAAGCGTTCCTGCTTGGAGAGGTCCATATTTTAATGTCTGTTGAGTATGCAGTATCCTTCTCAGTGATAGATAGATAGTTGCCATACTGTTTATAGCTCTGCAAGGTTTGTTGTGCATCTGTGCATGTAAATTGAGCTCAAAGGTTTGCATAGGTCTGTCTGGGTCACACAGTGCAGAGAAACACGGGACTCAAGTGTGGTTAGAACAGGTTGTTCCTGAGCTCCTAATGCAATACAACGTGCTACACACTGCATGAATGAGCAGAACAGGAGGAGCAGAGAGGAGGTACGTACGACCCAGAGATGTAAGTGCTGTAATGAGCATTCAGCTCATTTACAGCAAAAACAGCAATGCAACAAAAGTATTTTCAGGAAAATGTACTTTCCGAAGTAAAATTACTTATGTAAACAAATGAGCATTACACTACAATATATTATTGAATTGTTTTCAGTTATGAAGTAACCACTGAACCACTTGTGGGCAACAATGTATAAGTACCATAGATACTTATTTAAAGGGTAAGGCTGATGATATTTTATATTGTTCCAAAAGCTAATTGATGTAAAACATGTTAGAAGGATAATGTTGGGTCAGTCTGCAACTCTGCATCATTTTTCTTATTGTCCTATATTTCTGGAAGAATGATTGAATATACATTCTGTACAGGCACCCTGATCTCATTTCAAGTTGTCAAATAATGGTGCTGTTTTGTGACGCCCCTCAGTGTCTCATACTGATGAACAAACTACCATTTAGTCTTATACAGATGCCATTATGATACGTTGGTAATGTTGTGAAATGGTCGTGGTTTGGTTCAGTTTAGGCACCTAAACTACTTGGTTAGGGTTAAGAAAAGTTCATGGTTTGGGTTAAAACAAGTGTGTTACAATTGCAGAATAGTAAATAGTGGACAGAGCCTCTGTGATGTCACCAGTGGGTTTCTGAAGAGTTGCTTTGGAGCTCACAGTGTGGTGGCGCTGGTACTTACCTGTCATTAAGCCTTGTTAAACTTTAATATAATCTAAACAGGGAAGTTATATAAAGATTCAGCACCAATATAGTTGTCATGAAAAGGAAAATTAGCAGTAGAGACCCAAAACCTTTTTTCATATCAGGCTGTAAATAATTGATTAAGACCATTAGATAACGCTGACTTTTTCTTTTTTCCTTTAAAAAACAAATGTTTTCACACGGGACACGATCCCAGCCATCCACCCCAGCTCCTCATTTCACGGACTTTCTCATTCTTCCATCACCTGACGCAGACACTGATGATACTTGTTGAAAGCTCATGCGTCTCATAAAGTTACTAAAGGGAATATGGTGCTTCGGTATGAGACACCGGGGGACGTGACAAAACATCAGTATTTGATGATCTGGGAATGAGAATGGACTGATACAGGATATGAAGCTTTATCAACACAGCTTGTTGGTGGGGATGTGCATGATTAGTCATCCAATTGATGAAAACCACCCTCGCTACTTGGCACCAGAACAGGTAGTCGGTTAAACTATTTCTTAATATTTTATTAACGTACAATATTGGCCAACTGTTGCCTTTAAGATGTTACATGGCCACATGCCACTAGCAGGGGCTGCAGCCCTGGCAGCCCCTCTCTCCCCTCGCTAATGCCCGGATGGCCCGGATTTTGTAATTAGCAAAGTGGGACAGATGACAGCTCATAAACACGCCACGGTTTGGCAACATTTTGAACTAGACAATGAAAATAGTTGCATGTAGTAAGAATAAAATGGCATATAACCATTCAACTGGAGCAATGTGTAACCACATTCAACACAGACGTGGACATTAACTTGCAGGCAAACAGGCCGCTGGTGCTAGCACAGCTAATGTTAGCCACTCAGTGTGGCTGCTAATGTCAGCTCTGGGTAAATTATGTTGTTTCCCTGCAGACACTGTGATCCTGCTCAGTCTAAAAAAGATAACACTTTTAGTGAGTTGTTGTCATGTTTTGAAGGTTAATTTGCAATGTGGATGTCCAAAATGACTACAGTGTCTAAGATTATCAATTCATAAACTGTTAATTGTAGATTGTCAGCTGTCAATTTTAGCTGTTTGTGAATGAGTACGTGTTTTGTGTTAGACTAGAAAAGTAGTCAAAATTAAAGTTTCATCATAAAGGTACAATATGCAAGATTTTACCAAGAAAATAATGTACTGTATGTATTGTATAATCCCTTTCAATCGTTAGGTATGACCCACTGGAGGTGTGTGGTGGTGGCGGCCGTCTCCTCAGACACCCTTCAGTCCTCTGCCTGTATTTCCTTATTTTCTCATTATTTTGCTGACACTCGGGACACTCAGGGCCAACCCAAAACATCAGCATTTGATGTCCTGGCATTTTTCTGGTGTGTATGAACAGCGCAGACAAATCCCACTGATTCTACCTTTAATCGACAGAGAAATGAGTCACCAGGAACACCTCTAATTGTTAATAGGATCGATTTGCTGTTGCTTGCAGCTTTTTCATGGTATTTGTTTACAATAAGATAAAGAAATTCAAATCTTGTACTTCCACCTCTGTGCAAGAGAGGATTTCCTTTTCAGAGCAGAGAGTAAAATGGAACTTTGGAGCATTTTGTGATTCGTATGGGACTATCATGCACTTAAGTGTGAAGAGCATTTGGATGGACCTATCTGACTCACCGTCTGCTCTCCAACAAACTCACACACACATACAAACAAAGAGAAAGTGGAAAGAGTCAAGGTTCTACACAGAGACTGGTCGCCATAAAACATTCAGAGTGTTTTGAATAAGTAACTCAGTTATCGGAAGTGAAAGTGCATTGAGTTGAGAGGTTTCACAGAATCTCTTTGTGTGACCAAAAGCAGAAGAGACTGAAAATTAGAAAAAAAAAAAAAAAAGCAGAAGCCAGAAAGAAAACTGCAGCAGATGAGAGCGGAACTTTCTGTCTGATGACTAAAGGGAAACTCAGACTCATAAGGTCAATTATACTGTATCAACCACGAGAACTGTTGCATAAGAGACTATGAAGTGGCACAGTTACTGTACACAGAAAGCCCACTGGCCTGAATATGATGTAAAGCCCATAAAATCACACTCACACATATTCTCAGGAGGTGACTGTAGGGGCTTTTGGATCCCCCCCCCCCCCCCCCCCCTTGCTGAGAGATTAGCGCCCTCCAAAATGTGTGTACGTGAGTGAGAAACTGTACACATGCGCCACTGCCAATAATCAAGCTCTCTGGTCAGACAAGTATGAATACCAGAGGATTTGTGGAACTCATGGAGGTTCAGAGCAAAGTAAATAAACAACTTTCGGAAGTGCACGACAGGACTCTGCATTACAGAGTCAGTTCAGTTCAGTTCACTGATCCATGGGGGAACAGCAGCAGATACAGAAACCACATTCAAGTGGCAATGAAGTTAGTTTCATAATATAAAGACTGGGAGGTTAGTATGACCCGCAAGAGGCAGGGCTAACAGACAGACAAACACCTACTGCAACACAAAACTATGAAGAAAGGACACCATAGTACTGAGACAAGTCTAATTTAGTGTTAGTTGATGTCTATAATGTCTTCCATCTGACTCTGTTATCTGACGCAAATTCTGGGGATTGCGTCTTATTAAATTCAATTAGATAATTGAAAGCAGCTGTGATCTCTAGACCCTTTCAGAGCTGACGTCATTATCACGTCACAGTGTTAGCTGAAGGCAAAACAAAATAAAAACTGGAGGCAAACACAAATCAGTGGTAGACGAACATAACCAAGTGAAAATGTCATCTTGCTGAGTTGTTGGTGCCAGAATCAAAGCAGTAATGGCTCGAAACTCAAGTTTTATCATAAACCAGCTGCCACTGCCTGTCAAAAAAACCCCACAAAGACAACACAATAAGACAAAAGATGAACAAAAGAGCTGTGACAAAATAAACAACATGAACTCACAAAATGTCAAGGAAGGAAATATTCTCACACCTGTTTTCCTTATGAAACAGAAAAATACAACCAAAGTTTTTCTCTTTTTACTGAACAAAGATGAGCTTTTATTGCCTTGATTAGTCGCAGAACTTGACAGAAAAACAACCAACCAACCAGTCTCTGTTTGTCTTACCACTTTTCCAACAAACACCAACTCTGGTTTGGTTGAAATAAATCCTTCACTGCGATAGATATGAAAATAATCTGGCTCTAGAGCCTCGGGGGTCAAAGGTCACAAGCATTCAATTGTTGGTTTTCAGTCTCGGCCCTTACATTCAGAGACATCTCCAGATTCTCTAAATCTTTTAAGGATATTATGAATTGTAGATGGTGAAATCCCTAAATTTGTTTCAGTTTTGTGTTGAGAACGTTGTTCTTAAACTGTTGGACTATTTGCCCACACAGTTTTTCACAAAGTGGTGAACCTACTGAGGATGCCCCTTTAATACCCAATCATTTTCATTTTTTTTCTTAACAGCAATTAATTGATTGATGATTAATTATTAATTACCCCCCCCCAAAAGTCAACACCAGCTTGATGTGTTTCATTAGTGATCCTCGTCAAACTCAAATGCTTGTGTACCAGGTATTTGAGCTTATTCACTGGTAAATAATTCACTTTAACTGAGCTTTTATAAACCAAACTGAGAGTCTGTTTTTTTCTGATGAATGTTGTTGACGTTGTAAAACCCTCTGAGACAAATCTGTGACTCTGGGCGGTATAAATAAAACTGACTTCACTTGAGCTCATGGGACCACTGCAGGAAGTGCTTAACAAAGACGAGGAAAGAACTCTCCTGTTTGTTTTTGTTAACAGCGTGGACATGCTGTTAATCACATGACATTACACAGTAATGGAAGTTTTATAGATTGACCTCTTACACTATTTGTCAGTGATCATGTGCTGGAAGCAAAACCCACACTATAAACTTCAGTATCATGGAACTTGTCAAAGTTTTTCCATTTCGTCAGATGTTTGAAGGCAGTTTTCTGGTGATATCGTACAACTGGAATTTTTGTTGATGAGGATGTGTGAACATGTGAGTTGTTTTGGTTTCTGAGACGCTGAAGTGTGTCATTTGGGGAGAAGGTATGACCTGAAGATCAACACACCCATACCTGGAATTAGGACACCGCTAATAACTGTAGCCGGGCGGCATCATGGTGTTGGAACTGGAACAAAGGATTAGTAATCACTGCTGGGTATTGTAGAAACTGACTGTGAGCAAAATGAAATGGCATTAAGTCTAACAAGATGACTCTGGGTGAATTTGAAAAAATATTGCCTACAGAGATGATCGGGGTTGTAGCTGGGATTTTAGGTCACAAAACCCCTGTAGCAGAACTAAGATATTTTCACTAAAAACTATGTATAAATGTGGAATTTGTAAAAAGAAAGAAAGAAAGAAAGAAAGAAAGAAAGAAAGAAAGTAAAGTCCCATTTTGCAGAAGTTTATTAGTGGATAGCCCCTTGAAATAATCCATCTTGTTTTGGAGGGGGTTCAAAAAATTTTATTTGCCATTTTCACTTCTCAGTTGTATTTTCTGCAAGTTTTACCTTCCTACATTACATTCAGTTCCAGATATGTGATTTCAGTGCAGAACAGGGGAGAACAGGGACATTGTATTTCCCTCTTTACAGGCATGAATTTATTCAGAGTAACCATATTTTATTGTGAACAACACACAACATACACGTCATCATCAGTCATGTGCAATCAGACTGGAAATTTATGTTGTGCATTGTTACTTTTGCTCCTCTCTGCTGGGATGGCAGAACAGGTGAACACATCGACCACAAAACAAGTAAGT
>JAJHUR010106011.1:0-14283 GCA_027495735.1 Lutjanus campechanus
GATGTTCATTTTGTAAATTATGGTCTCATTTAGAGGAAAATAGATTATAAAACAGGGTATGATTTAGGGTAGGGCTAACTTGTGATTGACAAGTTGCTACCATGGCGACCTTCCCAGCTCCACACTCTCATCCACATATGGTCACTTCTTGCTCTAAAAAACCAAGATGGCAGCAGCCTAAATGCCGTAACTCGGTAAGTAATGGAATATTGACATTTATCAAAATGGTTAAAGCTTTTTTGGCCACTTGGGGGCAGCGGAAACAAACCGAAAACAAAGTACTGACACGTTACATCCTTTTAAAAGTTTCTTACATGTATTGACATATTGGAATCACGTCTCTGGTGACCTGATAAATGAAACTCTTAATATTCACTTACCTTTTATCTTTGGTTTGCTCTCCACCAACTCCTGAGGGAAAGATCAGCCTCTTTAAGCTGTTATTAGACCTTTTTTTCACAGCTGCCATTTTGACATTAAATAGTCGGGTAAACTCAGGTGGTGCAAATGATATTAATTAAAGTTCTGCTCCAGGTCAAACTGAACTTTGTCTGTCTACTATTTGGTGCTGAGCTGGATCAGTTTAGTGTTTTACAAAAACAAAGACTGAATAAGAAAGTTGCCCACCCTACCTCCAGGCTTATGCTTACTCAGAACTAGGAGCCATGTTTCCATGGTAGCAGTCAGTGACATCTGTTAATCAGCAGCAATTTAATGAAAATAACAATTCTTGGCTCACGATTTTGAGTTTTTACAGACTGCAGTAACCAGCTTTGTTTTCATTTCACCAAGAAAATCCTTGGGAAAACTTAAGCCAGCCTTTGATGCTTCTGTTGACTGTGTGATTATACTATTTACTTTTGTCACAATTATTCTTCAAATCTTTTTTCCTTGTTGTTTTTTGCGTTGTTACAACCTTTGCTGAATTTTCCCAGTAAAATGTCTTAATTCATTTATAACTGTTGACTTCTTCTAGAGGACATTTTCTGCTACAGTGAACAGAGCTGAGTGGTTTGACATGGCTGCACAGTCAGTCAAGTTTTTTAGTTCGTAAAAATTTGTCACTAAAATTAGACACTAAAAAGTAGTTCATAGAGCTGCATAGGGTGACCCTTCCTAAGTCCCGCCCCTTTTGGAACCAAAGCCAACTTCCTCACTTTCCTTGTAGTTAAATAAGCTATGCTATGCTTCAAATTTTGAACATCAACCATTAGCTAGATCGTTATATCTGATAAGTAATGTTACAAAAATGCTAGCTAGCTAAAAATTTCACTTACAAGGTTGTAAATACCACAAGAGGGGAGCATTTATACGAACACTTCTCGTCAACACGACAAACATGAGCCCATTTGAAGGCAGCATCAACTGTTAGCTAGCCAGCATTTTGCTAACATTTGCTATGTCGCTTTTGCAGGTTGCCCAGCATCTTTTAACCATCCAAATTAGATTTTTATCTTACATGTAGATGAGCCTATAGTACATAACAAATATCTAAGTTTAGGAAACAGAAAAAGTAGAAAGTCGACCAAGGTTTTGCTAGGTACCAACAAGTATTGGAGCAAAAGGGGGACCTAGGAAGGGTAATTTCTCTGTACTGGCGCAAGTGAAAAATGTGATTCTTTGTTAATAAAAAATATTGATTATAACCACTTTAATCATGTAAGACGGAGGCTATGTCTGTGCATGGCGGTACATTTTTGGAACAACATAAATTATTTGCTTTGAACTTTTCCTTTTTTGATTAAACTTTCTGATGTCAAATTAAAATGTCAGCTTCATGGTGTAATGCATGATAAAAATGCGGTGTTGTGTAACATGACATTTTCAAAATGAACAATATTTCCACAGCAACCCCAGACTGACGGTGGCTTTAAAATAAAGAATCGAGCCATTAAATCCAAGAAGGAAAGCAAACCATTGTGGTGAATAGACTTAAATCATCTTTAATAGCATGTTGATATACTGCAAAGACAGGTAGAGAGGGGTTCAAAGCCAACTGAGGGAGGTGATGGTTCATATCTGGTACACTCAGTTTTCCACCTGTCTTCCCATTAATACAGTATGTCCACTTTTCATAATATTTTTAACTAGTATGAGCAAACACAGTGTTGAAGAGCCAGACAAAAGATCCACATGTCATTCATGAAGCAGTGCACTGGTATGGCAGAGCCCTTTTTTCAGTTTCTTTAAGAAAGGTAGCCACGACTGCGCTTCCATATCATATGCTGCACTCCCAAAATGCTACATTAGTTTCCCTCATGGTTCTCAGTGTGCCTCATAATCGCGTTTATTGCACACACAGCATGTCTATCTCCCAAAATGTTTAAACACATTGTCAAGTAGGAAAAACTGTGCAACCATAAACAAAGGGAAAGTGAAAGACACGGGAACAAAAATGGCCACCGTTTGGCAAAACAGAGGTCTCAAATTTACCGCCGTAAATCCTTTTTTCTGTTTGAAGGGCTGTCATTATTATTTTCAGTGCCATCATTTTTTTAAGCATAGAAAAATGTCATCTTCATCTCCCACTAGTGTGCTCACAGCAAATTCAGTCATGCACAAAAAATTTAAAGACTTTTTGGGAATCAAAGACTCTTTGCTAAGCCCCTCCTCCATCGCAGACTAGCAACCACAACTAAAAATCACAGACCAGTCAAGCTTTGCATTTCTTTACATGTTGATGTGGTGTCTAAAAAGAACAGTCCTCTTGGACGGTGCTGTCTATTTTGTAAGTCTTTCAAATACATAAAACAGTAGACCACACGTATGAGAAATGGATTAAACTTTGTCTTTATCTGCTTTAACGTAAGCTGCAAACTTTAGCATGTTCGGCTAACTAGCTTGCTAGCTGTAGTAAAGTTACCTCCAGTCAAACTTGTGTTAGATACCCCTGCATTTGCCAAACTCAGGGCAGGGGTTAAATTGGGGCTAATATGTTATGCGTGGGGTCAAAGTGAACCAGGTTAGCTTAGCTCTTATCCCAGCGCTCTTCCTGGGGCGATCATGGTCTGACTAGTCTGGCTAGGTGAAAAAAGTTGCTAGCTAGTGTTAGCTAACATGTTATAAAAAGGGTCTATAACACATGAACACGATCAAACCCACGTTACATCACTAGTCCAGGCGATAGAATGTAAAAAATTACCTCTCTGGCTCTCAATACATACTGCTTGCCACAATATTTTATTTTATTTTCCACAACCATCTGGTGACCTCCCAAAAGTTATCCAACTCCCAGGTTGAGAATGAGAAGCTGCTTTTGTTTTGCTTCTCAGTGGAATCGAAGACCTCCTGTTTCAACAATTACTGCCAATTTTGATATTAAAAATCTGCAACCATTATCACTGTAAAGTGCAAGAATGGAAAGCTTGACCGGCATAGCAACAGTAACTAAGGAGTAGAGGTGCACAGAGATTTCATTATCTGTATCTGTTCAGCCAACAAAATTATCTGTATCTGTATTCGGTTAGAAGATCGACTGTGGGCATGGTTTTACATTTATATCAGGCAAATGTTGTATTTTCTAATGTTGATGTGATTGATGTGCAATCAAAGCATCAAGTTGATTAAATATTGGCCTAAATTGCATAAAAACTGCAATATTACTTCAGTTCACAGTGTTATATTAATATTATAATAACATTATAATATTAAAATTAAGTAAATTATGACAACTTTGTCTCGATCACATTATGTGTGTTTCCCCAAATATCGTGTTTGAATTCCGGTGCATCCTTATCAAGGAGGGCGGGGCTTAGCACAGGGTCAGCAGGCCTCCAAACTTATATCATGCATGAGAAAAGAATCACATTATATCTGAATGATGGTTTAAACAAATAAACGAGTCAAACAATCATCATCCATCAGTGCGGAGGGCAGAACTTTTCAGTGTTATATGCTAAAATGTTTTACCTTCAAAAGTTTCTTTGTAACCATAAAAAAATGTTAAAATTATCATAATTTATTCAGTTTGAAAGCGCTAATTCTCCTCATTGTGTTCTGAAATGATAACAAAAGAGAGGTCGGATTTATTTACTGGAAAGTCGGGATGCTACTGTCAGCAGGTTACACACACACACACACACACTCGCACACACACACAAAATCATCTCTGCCAGAACAATAGACTTGTTTTTTTTCCCTGCAACCTCTGTCTTTCCGCTGGGTGAAAATCGTGAGTGGAAAAGGACAGAAAGATGAGATAGAGATCTCCCTGCAGCGGCTCTGTGATTATAAATCAACAAATCAGACAGATGGGGGTCAGATGGGAGCAGAGTTAACCGAACATCCATTCCACAGTACCTGGTGGGGGCTTATGTTTAAAAGATGGACGCATTCAGACCGGGGCAGTCGCTGACCTATTTCAGAATGAAGGACGCGTGACAGGGCGGTAGCATTTTGAAGGTGGGGAGGGAGAGGAGGGTGGGGTGGGGGGCTAAAGGTAGCTTGGCTTGTCCTTTCCGACACTGCTCGAATGTGGTATTTACAATCTCGGCTGGGGTGAAAGAGAAAAGAGATCAGATAAAATGCATTCTTTTTGTCCCATTCTTATTTAAAAAGCGGGCGAGCCAACAGCACAAACAATACCATTAATGCCAGCATTTGCAATATAAGCTGTGTGTAGTTTTTGCCTTTTTTGAAAATGTCAGACTTGAAAAGGTTAGGAGGGAAGAGAAACAGTCACAAGGAGCTGAAACCAAACCTGGGACTTGTACTGACATGAGGAGACAGCGGCGTCTGGATGTGTCGTGGGTGGACTCAGTCCTGCATTTATCCACCGACGGACGGGGGGGGAGGAAACACACACACACACACGCACGCACACAGAAAGGTGGAATATTTTACGCAAATTAAAACAAACACAGATCTTGACTTTTTAACAGTTGTAGTTGTAGTCTTCACGGAAATTCAGCTGATTTCCTGAAAAGAAGCGTTTCATAAACAACAGATGACACATATATTACATGTGAATATGCTTTAGAAAAGTCCGGAGCAGTTTCAGCAAAATATGAAAAACTTTTCCCCTCCATGAAGCAGATAAATGTGGCGAGAACTCCTTAACGATATTAAACGTGAAGACAAACAACAATCAAACAGGACAATCCCCGGGCTGACTTTTTGGTTTCGGGCAGCGGATCCACGTGATTCGCTGCCTTTTGTTTCCTGTCATCCTTCGCTTGTGGAATGATCTATGGAGGGCGACAATTGAGCGAGAGTGTTTTCTGATGATAGAGAGCCACAACACAACAGAGAAGCAGGATGACAAACACAGCTTATCGGAGGATGTTTCTTTTTTTTTTTTTTATCCATGGGAAGGCTCTCCATCACATAAATAAATCAGCAACAGCGCGAATGGGGAGATAGGTTTTTATGAAATATCAGTTTTGTTATTCTTTTTTTTTTGTGCTCCTTGAGGGAGAAGCGTGAAAAGGGACTATTTTCTCAAAGCAAAAGGAAGGTTGTTTTTTTTCCCCTCTCTTTTCTTCTAGCCCTAGCGTTTAGTCAAGTGCAAAGAAGTCAGTGTTTTAGTTTAGTGGAAGCGTATGTATTTTGGCACACGTTTTTTCAGTCAAGTGTCAGCTATGCACGCACGCGCACATACAGCACAGTAGGCATGAGGTTTGGGGATGACAGAAGCAGAACAGAAGCAGAAGGTCCTTGGAGTGCGTCCATCCGTCACAATCCAGAAAAAAAAAAGAGTTTTGAGGGATTTTTCTGTCGTTGTTCTTGTTGTTGTTGTTGTTGTTGGTGAATACTGGAACTACGAGGGATCCATCCAGAAACTGAATACCTGTGTTTTCTCTAGCAAGAGTTAAAACTGACAAAAAGTTATAGAAATTTGTTAAAACTACATAATATTTCAAAATACATGTGGAATCAAGTAAAACTTTATATATGCACTTAATTTCTCCGTTTTCTCTTTTAAAATCTTGATTTTTCTCTTATTTTTTTCCTTAAATATATGCATATAAGTGAGATTTTTTTATTATAGCTCTTTCTGTATGTATATATGTACATTATGTACTTTTAAATAGGTAGAAGGGGTGAAGAAGTGTGTGTGGAAGTGTGTGTTGGGCGGAATAATACTAATTAATTTATTTACACCATGCTCCGAGAGCCACTTGGGGTCCGGTGTAGACTGAGGCGGGGGTCCGGTGGTATATACTGGTGCGGGTGGTTGTAAGGCGGAGGTGGAGGAGGCAGCGGGGGCTGGTGGCCGTCGTTGCCATGGGAGCCGTCCGGCGAGCGGACCGGGGTGGACATGGCCGACTGACTGAGCTGGTGGTGGCTGTGGTGGTGGTGGTGCTGGTAGTGGTGGTGCGTGGGCGTCTGGCTGAGGAAGGCCTCCATGCGTCCGTGGCCGCTGTTGTCGAGCATGATGACCTTGACGATCTGCTGACACTGGATGAGTGTCTCGGGCCGCAGATCAGCCATGCTCACGGCGGGCTGGTGGTGCTGCTGGAGGTGGAGGTGGTGGGCGGGGGTGCTTGCCGCTGATTGCAGCTGCGGGTGCTGAGGTGGAGGCGCCGGCCCCTGGGTTATGCCCTGGGGCCCCTGCTGGAAAAGCAGCTCCCCCCGGTGGTTAAGAAGGGCCACGCTCTCGGGACTCCGAGCCGTGCTGCTGCTGAGCTGGTACGTCTGAAGCCTGTTGTGAATTGACACCTAGTTTAGAAAACAGCCAAGAGAACAGCATCAAATGTTATAAAACTGGTTCCTCCTCTACAATCCGTCAAGCCCTCTTTTTGTTTTTTTTTGGGGGGGTGGTGGGGGGTGGTGGTGAACGCACAGCACACATACACACAGGGCATGCGTGGGGGCTTAGGCCCTGTTCAGACCCGGTGTTAACGTGCGTCCTGGGTGATCCGATCACAAGTGGACAGCTGTGAGTGCAGCTGTGAATGCACCAAAGATGTATTTGAGATCCGATCGCTCAGTTCACATTCTTTTAGGAGTGTGTACGCAATGTGTCCTGACTCACACTGAAGGACCGCCTACTCAACCAACGTCCTCCAAGTCCATCATTTGGTTCATGCGAATGCAAATGATGTGTTTGGCCTCGGAAAACTTCAGGCCAGCCACCAGCAAAATTTGTGTCTTGCTAAACACTAGCTAAACGCAAGCTCACTAGCTAGCTAATCTGCATCAATATTTCTACATTAGCTTACTTGGGATATGGCTATGTCGCTTTTACAGCCCCCCTCAACAACATCTTTTAACCATCTTCAAAGTTTGGTTTTCTTTTCAACAAGTTTGCTACTTCAGTGGATGTTTGTGGACATACTAGTAACTGCAATTTCCCCATACTCCCATAAAAACTGCTCTATTTTGAGAGTTGTTGAGTGAGGTGAAACTTTATAAACTTTGTGAAACACTGTCTATGACGAATTCTTAAGTATTTGTGCCTTCTTGTAAATTCAGTAAATGATACGTTTTATTATAAGTTGTTTTAAGTTACTTTTTTCTTTGTGTAAAAAACATTGCGTTTGTGTTCCAAGCATGTTAAGTGCTACTACTCCTGTTGAGCCACCGGTTAAAAACAGTGGTTTTGTTAAAGTGGCATTAAATGCAACTTTTTTCTTTCTTTGCAAAACATTGTGTTGCTGTGAAGACCAGACAGGAATGAAGCTCCATGGTGCGCTGGGACGCACACTTTAATTTTCTCTTGCTTGGATGGACACTTTTCTTTCTCTGACTCTGTCATCAGTGCCTGTCTTCATCTGTGATGTGAAAACATCAGATTTCCTCACAGTCGGAAAAAGTAAAAGCGTGCGTCCTGCTCAACGCTGAGGTGTAAAATCCCAGCGCACCACAGAGCGTCTCTCCTGCCCGGCTGACGACATAACAGGTAAAAAGAGTTTAGTGTGGCGCTTAACTGAAGAAAAAAAAAAGGTATGAATAGTTCAATCTTTGTATTGAACAGCTAAATGGACAGTAAAGACATTCAACTGACAAAACAGCCCTGGTGTTTATTTGCATATACAGCAGGGAAGTTAGATCCGATCCCAAGTGGTCACTCAAGACGCATCTGGCGAATCTGGAGGTGTGAACTGACGCACTTAGAGCTGTCCACGTGTGATCGGATCACCCAGGATGCAAGTTAATACCAGATCTGAACAGGCTTTTAGGTGTTGGGGGTCGGTGGAGGTGTAAAATCATCGTGACTACTGCACGCTCCCCTCCCTCCACCCCTACAGGTACTGGGAACAGTGTAGATCGGATGCTGGGAACACCGGTGTGTGACTGGGGTCAGGAGGAGGACAGTGGTGGGGGAATGGGGGATAAGAAAATTTGGTGCGACGCTAACAGAAGGGGCCCGGTGGTTCCAAAGGGGACACTGAGGGCCCCTGTGTCTCCCTTCCAAACCACTGTGTGGCGCTATGGGGGGACAGCGGACACGAGGAGATTTGGGGGGGTGGGGTGACCAAAACATAGACGGAGGTCATACGAAGAAGAGGGAGAGGTGGAAGAAGAGGAGGAGAGGAGGTGAGCAGACTGACAACCACAGACGTCCACAGGCAACACTCATCAGAATGCAAACCTCCATATTTCACATTTATCTCAACTCTCTGTCTCTATTTCCTGTAGAAAGTTTCTATTTTCTGTTGACAGTTTCCTTCCCTCAACATTGTTTTCTGTTACCTGAGCTCCTTTATTGTATCAGTCCTCGAATTCTTTTTATGTAGCTTATTTTAGGAAACCTGTCAACGTTACACTGTGTTTCTCAGAAAGCAATATGCCAAAACAAAAATATTGTGAGTATCATCAAAAATTCATCGAATGAGCACAATCTGGAATGCATATCATGTGTGGTGGAAAATTGTAAGGTTTATGCAACACAGCACGTCAGGCATGCTATTTTTTATATTCAACACAAGCTATGCTATGGTTAGCATAATGTTTGTCACCTGAAACAAGGTTTTGCTAAATTATTGGAGAATATAACTAAATGTATTTACATTCAGACTTAAAGTGGGAAACTTTTCATTGATTATGTTTTCATGCACTTTTACATGCATTTTCCACTATTATTCCAAATATGACTTTATGCCAAATTTGATATGGGTCGACTGTAAACAGCATATTCAAGTCGGACAAATTAGGTCTTAGCATTTTCCAATTAAGACATGTGAGATATGCAAATGTTGTTTGGATTTTAGGAGCATTTTTTGGACACGTACACGGTGCATTCAGATTATGTGTCTCAGCTGACCCCTTTTTTCTGTGCTCCAACAGTTCTAACTAGCTAGCTAATACATCAATTGTTATTTAGCTAATTAGCTGCTGTTTTGCTTGTATGAAAACTATAGATAACTAACTAAACAAGTAGCTCTAGCTAAACAACAGCTAATCTACATCAGTTGTTGACTAGTTAGTTACATCTGATGGCTACTGCTAAAATGCTACTTAACTAGCTAGCTAATCTACAACAATCATTAACTAATTAGTTAGCTAGGGTTTTGCGCTATAGTGAAAATAATACCTACCTACCTAGCTAATCTACATCAACATTGCTAACATTAGCTAACTTATGATGTGACTATATGTAGGCTATGTTGCGACCTGTCTTAACAACATCTTTTAACTGTCATCGAAATTTAGTTTTCTTTTCAATGAGCCTAGCATAGCATAGCAGGCTAGCTAAGTACAGGGGAAACAAAAGGAGAAATCTGACTGAAAGAGAGAGGCTTATATTGACAACAAGTCTGCCACCGGTGTAAGTCTGCTACTTCTTTGTTTTAAAGCAAAGTAGCAAAGTGGCTCTAGATGTTTTACTTTTCCATAATTGGAGTAATGTGAATGGGAATATTAGTGGAATATTCACTTTAATTTGCTATGTAAATAGCCTAGTAGGAATATTGTTTTTTTCGGAGTAAGGTTAACAACCAGAATATTTTGTGCATCTAAGCGTAGTCACTGTTGATAGAGCATTATGACCACAAGATGATGATCACGACAAACCTAACCAATAGTTGGATCATCCTACCCTACGTCAGAGCAATTCCAATAAATGATCCTCATATAATGGCAGGCCTATTAATTAATCTTCTTGTCATTTTAATGTCCCTTGGAAAACCCATTACAGCCTTTTGTTATGGACATAGTGTCTTTTTCTAGTCATCAGTATCCTTCAGGTAACTAACTTGTTATCTGCTGTACAAGAGAAAGATTTTAGTTTTAACTCAAAACGGCATCTGTGTGAGTAAGGTCAACGGTAATTCACCTGTAATATAATAGACCTTTAATGTGAAGTGTGTGAGGTAAGAAAGGGCTTACAGCAGGAGCTGATGTAACTCCTGTGTGAAAGAACTCCATTAACATTTGCTCCTATCCAATCTGCCAAAACACTATTTCTCCTTGACGACTTAGCACATATACTCAGAGTACAGTATCAATGAGCTCTGAAGCACTTTAGATAAAGGATGGAGGATTCTCTGACTTTCTGCCGCCTTTCAAAAGTTTGATTTCTGAGTATAAAGAACAAGGTTGTTTTTTTTTTCCCCCGCAGGTGACCAAAAGAATTTCACTGCCGCTTTATAAAATGTCCTTCACTGGAAAATGTTCACTGTCACATTGGACAGACTAGATTGTGTGGTTTCTACAATTCAGCAAAAAATGTCCTCTCCGAATACGGCTATTTCTGAAAAACCTGTCTATACACATATATAGGAAAAGAAATGCTCACAGCGTGTCTCAAATCACCCCTCTGCTTACTGCATAGTGTATTTATTTTTTTTTAGCGTTCAAATTTAAGCACCAAGTGTTGTAGTGCTGTCAAAAATTCCCATAATAGTCACGGTCACTATGGTTACATCCACTGAGAGGCAAAAAGAAAACTGAGTGGCAAAGTTTCAGTTTTATGCCACAAAAAATGGAAAATTTAAGGGCTAATATATGAACACAGTGTAAATAGGATTAAAAAATACATTTATATGTACTGGACATAATGGTGATTTTAAATTTGAAATCAAATTTGAAATCTTTCTGTTCTTGTTTTTTGCATGTCTGTTCATTCTGAGTATTTCTGCACAGTTGCAGATCGGGCTACACTCCAATTATTAATATTTTACTCTTTGTAGAATTTGATTCCAGTGGCGGCTGCAGATTGTCAAAACATTTCCAATAACTCCAGTTATTGGAAATGTTTTGACAATCTGCAGTTGTTTTGTCTTTAATAAAATATTCTGCTTTCTGAATTCAAATTTGTTGCTGTTCAGCCTTTCAAAAACATTTTCACTGTCAAAAAAAAACTCTTTTTCACAGCATCTTAAATTACATTTATGTTGACAAAACTGATTAGTTATGTTCATTAAAGGAAGCTGATTTATTTTAAATGAATTACTCTGATTAATCATTTTATTCAGACTGAGTATTTATTTATTTATTTATTTATTTATGTCAGGGTGATGACATCATAAAATATTACAACAGACAAATGAAACTTTATTTGAAAATGTGAAATGCTTTGAATAGGGCGAATAATTAATCAAAATTTTATCAAAATCACAACACGGTCTACAGCAATTTTCAAATTGCAGGATGCACAATATTTGTTAAAGGCGAAACGTGGGTCAAAAAAACATTTTAAATTAAATATTGTGGTGCTGCAGAACCTCATCATTATCCAGACTTAAGAAAACATCTTTGTTTAGTACAGTTCCCTGAACAAAAATAACCATGGTCACCATAATAATGACGTAAAAATGATCCTTTCCTTTAACATCACAAATCGTATCTAAATTGCAATATGAGTTAAAATGATTGTAATTAGATATTTCTTCAGAACTGAATGTAACAAAAGGAACTGTGTGCAGCTCTGGTTGCAGATCACATGTCCGTGTTTCAGACCGGTCAGTATCCAGCTGACACGACTTCGCTCTAACGAGGACCCCGTCTTTGATTACGTGCGTCGCTCTGTGAGTGGGCGGATCGTTAGCGGGATCGGTTGCACCTGAGGAGAAGCTGGCAGAGCTTTAAAAGAGCTAACACTCACACCGGCCTCTGTTTGCCTTTTCTTTTATGCGATGATGGCTCTCTTTGTGTTCGGTTCTGGCGTTTGCTTTTCATGTCAGAATGAAACAACAACAATCGCACTTCTCTTCAAACATACGCTCCGCCATGTCACCGCTATTTCTAACTGACAGCCCATTACTCGTGTAGTTTAAAAAAAAAGTGGGATTTCGACAAGTGAAGGAGACATGTAAATTACACCCTTGACTGTCTTTATCCACTCTGAAACCTGAGCGCAGACGGATCATACTGTTACTGCTGTGAGGGAGACGGTAAACTCTTTACACCTTCCTTATCAAACTCTGATTAAGAGCTTGCCGTGGGACCCTGTCATCCCCTCCGTTCATGCCTCCAGTATAAGCAGGATTCTCCGTCTGACCCTCCTGGTTTTCTAAGATAAATGTGTTGCGACAGCTAACGGCCCCCCACCAGCCACTGACATTTACTGGAGGCTGCACGGTGGAGGGGAAGACGGCTGGTGAAGGTAGCTCAAGACGAGCATGAAGACTGACCTGATCATGGCTCCCTGTTATCAAAACCCAACGGCTGTTAAGCAAGCGAGAGAGCTTGTGTGCAAAAATCGGCTGATATTCCACTGCACAATTAAAAAAATTTTTTTTTTATGTCTTTAAATGTCTCTCGTGCAGCAACGCCTGCATGTTTGCTGTAGTATCATGATACTGGAATCTTTAATTTTGATAGAATGCTTTGAAACATATCTATTTTACTACTCTTACACCATTCTCAGTGCCATGGGGACAAATTGGCACAACCCTACCCCAAAACTTAGCTTTTTACTAAAAGTAGTCAGTTATCAGGGACAGGGTTATATTAGTTATATTTACAATATAAAATAAAATGTGGTGATTGTTTAACTTTCCAGCAACACAAAGTAGTTAACAACTAACTAACCAGCTGCATGCAGGAGAGTGTACAGTGTACAAGTGTAGTAGTTTGCCCTCAGGGCTTCCTGCCAGAATTGATTTCATTAGAGTAATTGAGTATACACCTAGATAAAAGAGGCTTGGATTGTGCTGTGCGAGTTGTATGACAGTGTCTAAAAGGATGTTTTGATATAGTTTTGCTATTAGAAAAACGGGAACACCATCAACTTTAACAAGTCTGGATGGCATGTTTTTGTTTTGTGGAGGCGACACACGGCGAGTAATTGATATACGAATCATGGTGGGAGTCAAGTGCTCCATTTGGTTAACTAATTAGCATGCAACAACACCACAAACTCAGTTGAGAATTAGTTATTTGCATCATTGGTTTTTGCAATCAGCGACTAGGAAGCATTAATACCGATCTCCAGCCAATAAGAATGGATGTCTGATCAATATATAAAAAAAAGCATAAAAGCCCTTTAAATGATTTGGAGGGGAAAAAAAAGACTTTCCAGGTTGCTGCTCCAACTTGAGGGGATGTTCATGTGAATTTTCCCAGTCGGAAACTCATATTTCCCGTTATTCCGACACCACATGACTGCAGGATCACTGCAGGCTGCGTGATAGTGGGGTTAGATGGCTGGTGCAGTGCGAGAGCCATGAAGACCAACAGGATCACAGCTCTTTATTATCACCACCCAAAGGCTATTATACGAGAGAGAGAGAGAGAGCTTGTGTGCATAAAATGAGCAGATATTCCATTGCACAATAAAAAAAAAAATCATTTTATTTTTATGTCTTTAAATGTCTCTTGAGCAGCAATGAGTGCACGTTTGCTCTGCTGTAATTGTTGTCATTCTACAGGCGTTTACAGCTGTGAAAATGAAACGTCTCTGTAGCCTTTCAGTGTGATGTATATGTAATTACTTCGGCTCTAAGCAGCACCTGAGTAAAGATTTACAGCCTCGCACAGTGTAGCACCGAGCTGCGCGGGATTAAACAGCCGCTGAATGTCAAATTGACCCTCATATTTGGCTTTTTCACTCCAGCCCTCGACTCTTATTGCCACAGAAAGGACTGGTAAAGGTCATCTGATGCCTCTTAGATGGTAATTGCAAAGCCCCATGGGTACTGTAGTTCAGCTTGCTCTCTTGCTTGCACGAAATGTTCGCACGACAAGTTTCCCCCGGAGGTCTCGGAGAGGGGCGAGGAGGTGACGACTCCGGGTCAGATGAGCGTTAAATTTATCCGCCTGCATGTTACTGTGTTAATTAAGGTCTTGATGCTGAATGAGACACACTCACACACACATTATATGCATTCCACACATGTCCTCAGCTACTTTTAGCAATGGCTGCTTCCTCTTTTTTTTCCATTAAAGGCCCTAAAG
>JAJHUR010106014.1:1814-17074 GCA_027495735.1 Lutjanus campechanus
GAGAGGCGAGGAGAGGAGAGGAGAGGAGAGGAGAGGAGAGGAGAGGAGAGGAGAGGAGAGGAGAGGGAAAAGGCGAGCAGAGGCCAACGCACCTTTGTCTGATGTAAAAGCTCAGCCAAAAGCTGGCCAGTGAGGCCCTTCTTCTTCCTGAAGGGGTCCATCAGGCTTGGGGAGAAATGGTCATGTGCATCAAAGTTCTCTCTGAGATTTTTCCCCACCACTCTGTTGAACTCATAACAAACCTGAAACATAAAGCATAGCAAACAATGTACAATTTTATTCAACATTACATTAATACCACAGAAAGCCATCGTCATTTTTTGTAAATACTCAAAACAGTCACACAAACCTGACTGTGACCATTTGTTTAGTTGTATTTGTGCGGACCAAATACTTTATGATCTCGCGAGACTTCTGTCATGTTTACATCCTACCGGCTACACGCTACAGTTGACATTTCTGCTAAAAACATGGTGTAAATGGCGTTTTGCGGTTAATATTTAATGTAGCGGCTCGCGGACACTTGGATTACACCACACAAGCAGGATGGAGACAGTTTGTATTTGTTTTGTGTGCTTTTTTAAACATTTTATCCGTGGTCACCATTCACTGCCATTGTACTGGATGAGGCTGCTACCCTGTTTCTCCTAAACAGGTGAAAAATGTCTGAATTGGATGAAAACGAACATCCCCACGTCTCACCAGCAGCCCCACAAATTCATCAACACTTGTACATGATAAATACTCCGCAGCAGCTTACATCCAGATTCAGTAGACAGCTGTCCTCTCCCCCACTGGACAGCGGTGCTGTCCTCGCCGACCTCCTCTCTCTCCTGCAGTAGTGCAGTGCCGTTTCCCGCGATACCTTCTGTGCTCACAGCCTCTCGAATGACACAAAATCCGACCGATTTTGGTCGAATTGGTTAAATTAAACTTTTTCACATCTTGCCAGCAGTTCCAGAAAATGGCGGTGCATGGACAACTGCAACGTCACGGAGCGTAAGAAATAGCCAATCATGAGCTTCTGTTGTCTGATGGCGCAGTAAAACTTACGAATTCTACAATCTTTTCTTTTCTTTTTTTTAATGCATGTGTTTAAAGGGACAGTTCACCCCAAAATCAAAAATAAACATTTTTCCTGCTATTTATAAAACTAGATTTCTTTGTGTGAATTGCAGAGTTTTGGAGATATCAGCCATTAGGATGTCTGCCTTCTCTCTGATATAATGGAGAAAATAATATTAAAATATTAAAATGTCTGTCTTTCGAAAAATGACAACCTGGTTATCTAGAAAATTCACACACCTTGTTGTTAGCAGTGGCATAGGAACTACTTCCTTTCTATTCTTTCTACAGCGAAAAAACAGTAGTTCATAGAGGTCTGTGGATTGTCTTGAATAACCAGGTTAGAGCAGCTGAATTGCACAGGTTCATCCCAGCTTCCTACACATTGCTGTTAAAAGTAACATTACATAAAAAGTAAGTGTAAAAGTAGATGGTTGTTCTTATGTTGGCTCGCATTCATTCACACCACAGCAATGGCAGCTTGTTAATTTCTGGTGTTTTGGCGGATTCATCTATACACTGTAGGTAAGTAGTGTCTGACTGTTTCAGATATGATGAGACTGCCTTTTTTCCTCTTTTCCACAGACGTGGTTATAAAAAAAGCAACCACAGAGGAGATGTGCCCTCACTTCCCTGAGCCTGTGCCCCTCAAACATCCCATCACATCGCTGAGGGTAGCCTTAGAAAGGGTAAATATCTTTCGACTGTTTTTCTAATTCATATTAAAGTATAGATATTCTTGGTATAGCTGTATTGAGTCTGATTGAAATTTCTCTTCACAGATAGATATACTTCTGAGATCGAGCGTTCACACAACCAAGTTGCCAGCCATATCAGCCATCGTGGTTTTAAATGACTCTGTTCTGTGGAATGGAAACTTTGGCAAGAAGAACATAAGCGACCCCTCCTCGTCTGCCCCCAATGAGTACACAGTGTACAGGTGAGATTTACAGTGCGTGTAACAGGTGTGGGACAGATTAACATAAAATATGACAGAGACATGTAAAAAGGGAAGTGGTGATTTGTCTACATGCCAGATACTTAGTTATTAATATTATCAGTCCTAAAAGCTGCTCAGCCAGACCATAATGTAATAATCATTAGCACACATGATGTGAGCTGCAGCCTGATTCTTCTGTTGGATATTATAGTACATTTGATCTGAGGCTTTAGTCAGAATTAGGGGTAGGGGTTAGGATTAGACCTTCAATGTATTAGGTAAACTACATATAGGAGCTGTTATCAATGGGACTGAACCACTCACTAAATGACGTGCTTAAGTCTGATCTGTTCAGCAGTGGGGATACTATGTATTATTAAACCAACATACATTTATTTAATCAAGCAGAATGTGTTGCATTCACTGTAATAACTGTGACTGCAGAATTGCAAGCCTCTCTAAGATCTTCCCCACACTGATGCTTTACAAACTGTGGGAGGATGGCCTGGTGGACTCTCTGGACGACCCCCTGGAGAAGTATGTGGACAACTTCACCATCAAGAACCCACTGGGGAAAAGTGGGGGGCAAGCATCCTCATCAGTTAGGACCAGCCAGTCTCCTGGACTCACCCTGCGCAGGATGGCTAGCCAGCTCTCTGGTAACCCCACAATCTGTTTTAATGACATCATGGCCATCTTTGAATCATCTTCATCACAGGAGCAAACAGGAGTGTAGCCTGTTCCCAGAACTCTGAATCCCTGTCATCACATCTGATTTGTCCAGTTATTAAAATAAGTTCAATAGGTGGAGGAAGAGTTGACCAATCAGAGCGTTGCAGGCAGGATTACAAGAATCAGGACGGCATCATACTTAGCTATAGCCTGGCATTGCCAGACTGGGACCTCTGTTTTGATTTCCAAGGGGCATTATCAATATGTGCAGACCAAAATGCCTCTGGACGCGATTAGATCTCAAAATGGAGTCACAACTATCCTTATACTACAGCTAAACAGTACACAAAAATACAGACAGGTGACAAATTCAACAAAAAAATTGAATGAGAGAAGAGACTGGAGCGCTGCTGGTGTCCCTCAAACCACCGGTGCTCATGGAAGAGAATAATATCCAAAAGAAGTCCTGTTTGTCTGTGTGTCATTGCACCCTGAAGAAGGCGTAAGCCGATACAGGTTAGTGTATTTTTAATGATTGTAGCCCATTAAATTAAAGGCCTTTTACATTTTTCAAACCTACTTGAGTGCCTGGACTTGGATTTTTTGTGCCATTTTTTGGTCACAAGTCTTCATCTTCTTTTGAAAAAAATTGAATGCTTGACCCTCACAGTGAGGGGATTCAGTGGCTCTATCGTGCTTTTGCTGGCATGGTTTGGGTCATTTGTCCCCTTAGATGGAACGGTCAAATCAATACAAATCACCTTTATCATATGATGGAACATTTCAACACTCATGGGAGTGGTCTCCTCCAGGATGACAGTGTCCACATCCACGGGGCACGAGGGGTCACTGAATGGTTTGTTGAGCGAAAAAGATGTGAATCAGATGCTCTGGTGGAACAGACCCCAGATCTCAACCCCGACTGAACCCTCATTGGAGGTTTTGGACCAGCATTTTAAATGGCACCCACAACCACCATCATCAAAATACCAAATGAGGGAATATGTTTTGGAAGAATGGTGGTCATTACTCCAGTAGACCTCCAAAGACTGGTAGAGTCAATGCCAAGGAGCACTGAAGCTGTTCTGGTGGCAAAACTGTCCTACATATGTTTCAAACCAAAGTGATGAACCCAAAATGCAGACAGGGCAAACTAGTAGATGTTTAAAGATATCTAAAGAAAAAAAAAAGCATTTTCAATAGGCTGGCAGGTCAAAACCAGAAAGTCCAAAAGATAAACTCAAAAAAGTGATACACAAGTTCGAAGCACTGGGGATAAATATAAAACAACGACAACAAAATGACCCAGAAATAGAGAAACATGAGGACTAAATAGACACAAACTAATCAGACACAGGAGAAACAAATGGTAATCAAAAAGGGCAGGAAAAGGACAAAGACAGGAAGTCACAGACACAAGTGGGAAGGAAAGATGGAAGGCAAGATGTACAAAATAAAACAGGAAATAATGAAAACCCCAACTGTGATACCTTACTAAGACAATTTCTGGTGATCTTTCCTTTAGTCACCCATCTATTTCTGAAATAATTTTCTTTGAGAAATAGGCAAAGAAGTCTCAGCATCTTGATCCATATTTGATTAACACTGTCTAGTTTTACAATTTGATCAGAGTTTCAAGAGCCTGAGGTGTTGACCAGACAGAACTGTTGAACAGACCTGCAATCTGGACACAATTGGACAGATGTACAACCAATCAGGGCTGTGTTTCCCAGAGCCCCCTTAGCACTGTGTGCATCGTAAGCTGTCGTAAGGTCTCCCAAGGTTTGCCTTTAGAAGGGTGAGGTCTGAAGGTCTGAACCGCTCGTAAGCTGTCCCTTAGTGATGCGCTCCACTCATCCTGTCACAGTTTTAGCTTTATTAGGCCAAAATTATGCTTTTCAAATAGACAGTTGCAGTACAGCTCTCATCAAGGCTACTTCAGCAAATTACATCATTAGTTTAAAATTGACTTCATGTGTTCCTGCGCAGAACACATGAGAATGTTGTCATTTAATCTGTCTATTCTTATCATGATGATAGCCTAAAAAAAATAGAACCTATTCATAACACAAAACCAATACATGAACAATTGTAGATTTTTAAAATGTAATGGAGCTAACTGAGGATATGACTTTTCTAACTGTGTGGTAGTCTATAGTTGGAACGGGTGTGTTCAGGACCCAAATGCAGTTCACTAAACAGGAGGGAGCGTTGGTAATGACATTTATCATTGCAGAGCCTAAACAGGAACTAAGATGCACAGGAACAGTCTGTTTTAGGGCTCTGAGCCTGCACAAAGTCTCTGGGGTCCAGGCTCGAGGAATGGGTAGAGCTGAACTGAGGGACAGAGAGAGCAGACTGACCAGGCAGATGAGCAGACGAGGGATGAGCCACAGGGTAGTGGGGACCAGACCGAGAAGTCGGGACCAGATGAGTAGACAGACCAGACAGACCAGGCGAGCAGATAGAACAGGCAGGCGAAGTTGGGACCAGATGAGCAGACAGAACCGGCAGGCGAAGTTGGGACCAGAGGAGCAGACAGACCAGGCAGTGAAGTTGGGACCAGATGAGCAGACAGAACAGACAGGCGAAGTTGGGACCAGGTGAGCAGACAGACCAGGCAGTGAAGTTGGGACCAGATGAGCAGACAGACTAGGCAGGCAAAGTTGGGACCAGGTAGCAGACAGACCAGTCACACTGCCACATCACAGGAGGGAAACACCAAAGAGCCACGGGGACAGGCAGACACAAATCAGGAACCCAGAGGCAGATCACTGGGTCAGGAACAGAAGGCTGTGGTGGTCTCCCAGAAAACAGACAAGGCAGGTGAGTCCAAAGCAGGCTGGGTTCGCAACCAGAGATCAGGCAGGTCAGGAATACTGGAAAGGCTTCCATGAAGGTTGAGAACAATCTGACAAGGAGTGAGTGTGCTGGAGAGCCTGATATGCTGGGCTGATTGGAGATGAGCTGCAGCTGGGCTTGCAGGTGAGTGGAGTTGGGCTGATTAGGTGGGAGTGGCTGGCAGGTAGAGTGGAGCAGAGAGAGGGAGAGTGGAAAACTACTGTGACAGAGGGACAGGAGGGAAACTGGGAAAATGTGAGAGCACTGGGGCAGAGGGATAGGAAGGGAGACAGGGAGGATGAAACTCTGACAATAGTATGTTTGCCAATGTTTCCCTTTAATCTTTACTGTATCATTATATAACCTCATATGAATAAAACTCAAAGAAACCACAATTTGGCCTTCACATCACCAGGCAAAAAAATAACAAATAAATACAAATAACTGCAAAAGAGGAGTATGACTCACCAAATTTACTTTTTCCATGGATACTTTTTGCTGCTTATGTCTGACTCAAGCAGTATTTTGTCCTTTTGCACAGCCAGATAGAAGTCCTTACATGACAAGTCACAGTTTACAGGTATTTGAAGTTCATTTTTGATCAGCTCTGTGCTGCATCTGTTTCTTGAGTCTGACCATTTAATGGTCATCAGAGAGAAAATCCTCTCCACAAAGGCATTTGAGCCTGGTACACTGAAGACAAATGAGATGATCCTGAACATGCTGGTCAGGTTTGCTTTTCCCACTTTCTGGAAAACTGCAGCCCACTTCTCATCTGTGGATTTTGTGGTATCCTGCATGGCTTTCTGTATTTCCTCCTGGCTTGCACAGAAGTCTTTGTGGAGTTGGTCAATATTGACTGTCTCTGTTAGTTTGAGGGCAGCCACCATGTGCTCCAGGTCAGTGAGAGAGAGCTCCTCATAAAGGCCAGTTGGTTTCAGTTTCACCATTACATTTTCTTGTGAGAAGGCAAACCACTTGTCAATGTATGCAATGACAGAGTCAGTTGTGATTGGCCTGACCGGATCCAAGGCTGGTAGAATGCTATCTGAATGAAAGAGGTAAGGGCAAATGAAAACATAAGCTTGGCAGATTTGTGTGGTTCCCAGGCTAAGTTAGCTAGCTACCAAGCTGCATTCATGCAATATAGCAACAAGAAAAATGAATACAAAAATGCAACAGACACAGAAGAGATGGACAGGTCATTGTAAGTTGACTTACTGAAATAACTTTCTTCAGTTTGGACCAAACATCAAAAATGACTTGTCACGTTGTAGAGCTGAAATAACCTTTAAAGAGATAGGTACTGCGCAGAATCTGTAGGCAAGGGACAAGGTTTTGGTATCAGGTGCATTCTGGTGTCCTTTTGTTGTCCACATAGTATTGACCAATCATGTGAACTGGCTTTGGTTGCATGCAGGTAGCAGTCCATGTGGAGAGTAAATGAGATGGGAGGCGCTGAACCAAATTCAATGTCAGAACTCATCTTTTATCGTCTCATGACAATTTAGCTTTTTTTTAAAAAAACTTTTATTCATTTACCTGCATTCATATGCAGATATCTGTGTAGAGATTAGGTTGGATGGCCACACAGGGGTGAAAGTAACTAATTACAAATACAAATACTGTTTTGGGGGTACTTGTACTTTTATGAGTAGATTTTCAAATCTATACTCATACTTAAATATGCATTACATATAAGACGCATGGACGAAAAACTAACACAGGTTTGCAGTAAGGATGTGCATTTAACCAATTAAAAGTGTATTCATGAATATTTAATCAAGATTCTAGACATTGCACTTCATTTGACCTTGAAACTTAAAATTTAAGTGAGAAAAAATGACAGAACAAAACAAGGAACAAGAAAAATGAGAAAAAATAACAGAAATCAGTTTTGTACCTTGTAAATTATTAATGATCAATAGTCAGCATTTTCAGCTATTGTTCTTAAGGAATATGCACAAAATTTTATATCAATTTTATATTCTTTGATTGAATAGCTGCTACTGATCATGCATTAAACACCAATGGTTAAAAAGTAACTAATAATTTTTAGGATGAATACTTTGTACTTTAACCTAAGTATTTTTCTAACATTAGTGCTTTTATTTGCAACTGAGTAATATTTTAGTAATGTAACAGTACCTGTACTTGAGTACAGAATTTCAGTACTCTTTCCACCACTGCACTGGAAGAAACACTGGCCATTGTCCCCTGAGGCTAAATCATCTTCATGGCTCTGCTGCCACTGCCTTCCTGATCAGTTCCCAACAGCTCTATGTCTATAACATGTCTCTGTAGTGCAGTGGTGGAAAGAGTACTGGAAATATGTAACAACTACAAGTACTGTTACATTGCTAAAATATTACTCAGTTATTACTCAATTAAAGTATTCATCCTAAAAAGTACTCAGAATATTATTTACTTTTAACTGTTGATGTCACAGTCACTCTCCACACTAGGGTTGCATATTTTGTGTTCGTTTTCCTGAACCAATAGTTAAAAATTCTAATAATCAATTAATCATCAAAGCGATATTCCATTTTCCTGGAATAAGCCACTCGGTATTTACTCACCACTAGGACTTAGAGAGCTGAACATTATGAAGTTGACCTTTGACCTTTTGGATATAAAATGTCATCACCTCATCATTTGATCCTTTTAGGTGTGTGTGAGTGGAAGTCATAATAAGCGTATGAAATCTTGAGTCATGGCAAACAATGTGTTTAGAGAGGTCACTGTGACCTTGACCTTTGACCTTTAAAAGGATACTCCACTTTCCATGATAACCCACTCAATATGTACTCACCACTATGCCGATGTGATGATGGGTGAAGGTCTTCAGTTCACAAAACAATCCTGGAGTTTCAGCAGAAAACAGGGTAGCAGCCTCATCCAGTACAATGGCAGTGAATGGTGACCACGGACAAAACGTTAAAAAAAGGACACAAAACAAACACAAAATGTCTCCATCCTGTTTGTGTGGTGTAATCCAAGTGTCCGCGAGCTGCGACATTAAAATTTATCGATCTCGCGAGACTTCCCGTGTGCGTCCATTAAGATATACACGTCTTAATGGACGTCTTAAGTCTCGCAAGATTGACACCATGTTTACATCCTACCGGCTACATGCTACAGTTGACATTTCGGCTAAAAACATAGCATAAATGGCGCCTTTGCGGTTAAATTTTATTTTTTATCCGTGGTCACCATTCACTGCCATTGTACTGGATGAGGCTGCTACCCTGTTTCTCCTAAAACTCCAGGATTGTTTAGTGAACTGAAGACTTTGACCCATCATCACATCGGCATGGTGAGTACATACTGAATGGCATATTCTGAGAAAGTGGAATATCGCTTTAATGAAAGTTTGAAAGTTTAATTTTCTTTATTCAACAAATGGCTCCACCAGATCAAACCATGTCAAATGAGGTGCAATTACAGCCATTACTACTGATTAAATATCCATGACAACATTTTTAAATGGTTAAATTCTCAGTAGCAATCAATCGATTAATCACTAACATCCTTACTCTAAATGTGTGCTTCTGCAGTGTTTTGTTTTGTTTTTCGTTTGTGCTTCCTGGTTTCCATCGGCCTGTTTGTGATCAGATCACCTGCTTGGCTGCTGAAACACAGATGAAAGGTTTGGATACTAATTCAAATTGTACTCAGTAACTCAGTAGATTACATCTTGTAATGCAAAGTTAAGTGCGAGTGAAAGTACAGACTTGAAAATCTACTCATAAAAGCACAAGTACCCAAAAACTTAATAACAGTAATTTGAGCTGTGGTGATACTATTTTGATGTGATAAATGATTATAACAGAGCTGTTACGTTGTGTAACGGGTGGTTCCACTTTGTATCTTGTTACATCACAGTCAATTAGCTCAGCAGCAGTTTGTGAGGGAATCACACTGGTTTAAAAGTAGGTCTAGACTCTCATACTGGACACTGTGTGATTCTTCTTCAGGACACATCTCTACCACCCACAACAGCCCTTAGGTAACAGAGAGGAGCTATAATTATACTGAGCTGGAGCTAATCAGCTCTGCACTCTGTGAAAAGGAGGGATTAACCAAGGGGGAAGCCCTGCTGAGAGTAGAAGTCTGCACAAAGACTCAAACCACAACACGGATTTGTTGAAGAGGTTGCGTGTTAACACTTGCTAACATTGCAACCACAGTGCTGGACAAGTTGAAATGTTGACCTGATGAGGGCAGTGGGTGAAAAGGAAAGAGAATCACTGAGGTTATTATAATTTATCCCGAAGTAAACATGAATGTACAGTGTACAATGAACTAAATTTCAAGGCAGTCCATTCAATAGACATTTCACTCTGAACCAGAAATAGTGGCACCCTCATGGTGGCACTTGAGGAAAAATGAGAGGATATTTCCTGTTTGGACCATGAAAGTCTGAGATTATTTGGGACCAAATTGATTGATTAACCAATGGACTGACCAACACTACATTCCTAGAGCCACAGTGTGTCTAAAAAGTTTTAATAGGGCTTTTCACACTACACTTAGCCCCAGGCTAAGGGAGCTGTTAGGCCTTGGCTAAAAGAGCTTTCACACTGACACAGTCCTGGAATATTCCAAAGTGGACTAACCCTGACTTAAGCCTGGGGCTAGCTGGTCCTGCTCTGGAGCAGATTTAGCCCAGAGTTTGTGGGGTTATCCCCTGACAATCGACCAAACTCTGGGCTTAAAGTTGCCAATGTAAAATTGGGCCAAAAGGTCAGAGGAGTAGTCATGGAACAATGAATTAGCAATTAGCAACAAATATTAAAATCAGTTGCTGTACCAACCTACATTTAATGCAGGGCTAAAAGAAGGGCAGTGTGAATCATATAGCTCTGGCCTTAGCTTAGCCCTGGGTTAACAATGTGTGTGCGACAAGTCCCTGGGTTAATAAATTAATTAGTGGAACAAAAATCCTGTCCAGTAAGCCAGCCACATCAGTGCCATTCAAATATTCTCAGAAACTCTGTACCACAGTGCATAGTGTATCCACTGAGCTTTCAAGTGAGGCTCTTTGGAGCAGCTACTTTTGAAATGTTGTTTAACTTAGCTAATGGCACAAGCTCTTTGTCACTCTGTTTATTGAGGTCAAGTCTTTCTGTTTGTTTGAAAAGTGGTGGGTTAAGTTCTTAATGTTTTCATGTATGATAACGAAGTACAGTCCCTTGTTTAAAGCAGCCAGTGCATTCATGAATTCATGAACAGCCAACAGATGTATTCACCAGGTTTACTCACTGAGGTTTTTTTTTAAATGTTTTTGACAGGGTTACCCAGAAGATTAAGGTCAACTAATCTCCTTTGGGGTGGAGACACAGAGGCAGCCCTTAATTTGTTACAGGATGATGTCCTCGTTGCAGATCCAGGCACTAAGTAAGACCTCCAGTGTTGCTCTATTTTTGACTGTGATGATTTTAGACAATCACTTTTGCTTTTTTTTTTTTTTATCTAGAGGGAACTTTGTGAACATTTGTGTTTCTTCTCCTTCAGATGCCACTACAGCAATGTTGCTTTTTCCTTATTGGCTAACATCTTGGCCCAGAAGGTGGCTGGCTCAGACTTTGAGAGCTGGGTGTCTGACAACATTCTAGAGCGTCTCAGCATGGACGACACTGGTTTCAACATAACTCCAGCCATTCAGAGGCAGATGGTTGTGGGCGTGTACAGCAATGGCCAGCCGGCTCCCCTCTACAATCTGGGCTGGTACCGACCTGCAGGCCAGATGTATTCCACAGCAGCTGATATGGCCAAGCTCATGATGGCTCTTCTGGGCAGTTATAGCAGGAATCTGCTCCGCAAAGACACCCTAAACACCATGCTGACCCCCATCTTCCGATGCCACAGCAACTACTTCGCCAACTCCACCGGCACACCATGGGAGATCAATGAGCAGTTTGGCTATGATGTAGTGAGGAAGGACGGAGACCTGGATGGTTACGCGGCCACCCTCTCCCTGGTGCCACGGCTTAAGCTGGGTATGGTGATCCTGATGGCAGGGGTTCGACCTGTGGACCAGGACCTTGTGCGCGAGGCCTACAGCTATCTCATCCCTGCAGTGGAGAGCGCTTTTAGGGACGCTCCACAAACTCTCAGAGCACCGGCCAACCCAGCTCCGTATGTGGGTTTCTTCACTTACAGGAATATGACTTTCTATGAGATTAAGGTAGACTCAGACAGGGTGCTGGTGATGCAGCAGTTTGGACCACAGGTGGACACAACTGTGCCGTCCAAGTACAGAACTATTCGACTGGATTACCTGCAGGACAGGGTCTTCAGGGTGGTGTTTGAGAGCCCGTATCCTTGCAAGCTGAAGGTAAACAGTGCGTCAGTCTCTCTGGAGACACAGGACAGACAGATCTTCAACTTTTACCCCTTCAACAAGAAAGGTGTGTCGCCAGGGTTTGATTCCCCAGGACTCAACACTTACAAAGTAACGAGGATAGCTGGCAGACCATACTTTACTTCATAAAATATAAAGGACAGATGCAGTGCAGTCAATCTGCATGTGGTGTCATGGGATGTCTTGCTACAGTTGATATCATTAATCTGAACTTGTATTTTAAGATTATTATATTTTATTATACAATTATTATTATTATTATTATTATTATTATTATTATTATTATATACCAATTCCATCATTTAGTCCTGTCAGAATCTTCATAGGAATCACTGAATGTCATTCTTCTGTTAACCAGTACAAGCAAAACTGATGTAAATGTTTACTGTAAAAGTCGTGTTTGTTTCATGGACAGTGTGGTAGTATTCCTCCTCAACCTTTAAGTGCCTACAGTGTGACCTGGAAAAAGAAGAATCACAGTTGATTGTAATGTCAAGCGGTCAGGTTTTTCAAGTTCCACCAGGGAAGCATGTAACCATGTTGTCTATGTACAATAAAGAGGAAATGTACAAGATCAGATGCTAATTAAAATACATATTATGAACTTTAAAGTCTTTATTATGCATTAATTAAATTCTTATTAAGTTTACTACATATTGGTAAACAGTTAACACTGAGGTGACCAGAGAAATATCAGTGCAGTACATAACACCCATATTAGGTTGGGTCAGGCTGCATTTCTCACATATTTCAAGGGCTTACATCAGGCTTGGTGAAGCCATGATGCATCTCCTATTCAGCATTTCTTTCAACCCTTCTGAAGATAAGGGCATTTTCAATAATATTTTAGGACTACTGGGCTTAAAAAAAAAAAACTAAGTTAAATAACAGGCCAACCTCTTAGGGATTAAAGATTGAATTTAATGTAGATCAGCTGACGTGTTATGGAGTTGACAAAATGTTAAATATTTTTCATTTCACAGCATAGTAGTGAGTAGTGTAGTGTTGTTATTGTTGAGACACATCTGACATTGCTAACTCTAGCTAACCCAATTAATGCTTGATTAAAACATATTTTTGTAAAAATCTGATGGAACTGATGGAAATCTGGGACACAACTTAAAAGGGCCAATATTTTCATAAAAAATTATATTTTAAAACAAAGATAATTGTAATTGTTAGTTTTAGATTTTGAAGGCTTTTAACACATTTTTAATTGTTTGAAGTTGTGAATTCTTGTGTGGCACAAGGATATTTTCTGGCATCGAGGAAGTTTAGAAATGAAAAGAAGCAAACCAAAACATTTCATGACTTACATATATTTCATATATATGTAAATCCTAAAAGGATACATTTTCACCAAAAGTTTGAATTAGTGTTATATTTTTGCTCTTTTATTCCCCAAATCAGTTTGTGATCTCTTTCGGAGATTTATCTTAAAAACTTCAGCATTCTCACCTCTTTTTAAATTGTTTAAAGTTGCTCAGAGTTCTCTCAATGCTAATCAAAATACACAACCATAATTCTTATTTAGAAGAGGTACAGAGTTGACATGTTATGGTTAAGACACATGGAAATATTATTTAATAGATTTATCAAAAAATAGTAGCTTACCAGTGCTGCATTATTCCAGCCTTTTTAAACCAGGAAGTGGGACAGAGGGTATAGCTAATTCTATTTGATCTAAATCTAGGACACAAAAGGCCAACATTTTCATTAAAAATATTTTAAAACAAAGCTGATAGCACATTTGTATACCTTGTAGTTTCAGATTTGAAGACTTTTAAGACATTTTTTTAAATGGTTGTAGTTGTAAATTCTTATTTCATAAATTACAGTGTTGCTATTAATTTTTCTCAATTTTCTCAAGGATTAATAAATTACTTGGTGACTGTGCAAAATATTACAGCCTCAACAATATTTACTTATCTCATCGTTATTTGGTTTGGTCCACATCCATAAAATTTGCCAACACCTGCTTCTTATTTTTTTTTCTAGCTTTTTACCTGTAGTCTTTGATTTGTAAAACCTTTACAGCATTCCATCTTCTCTGTCCTGCTCTCATCACAGGCATGTCTGTCAGCTCACTCATGGACTGCTCTAGGGCACATGTCAAACTCAGGGGATGTGGCCCGAGATGAGTTTTACACCCCTGCTGTAGGGCTTATGGTAGGGTTCAGAAAAGGTAGAGATAGAAACAGAAACATTGGATAAACTGTGGCACAAACAATGATATTAGATTATGTTTTTTTATATAACAACCCTTATGCATACCCTTGCTTATTTTTTGTAATAATTTGCTATATTACATATGTCTGTGGGATTTTAAATGAAGTTTTCTTACTCTGGAACAGAACCCACAAGTATCAGTTTCACTTTGGCTCTCTATGTGCCACTGTACCCTAACCCAGTGGTTCCCATCTTTTTTTCCTTGGAGCCCCCCTACTGGCATTTATGAATGTAATTCAAATGTAACTTCATTAATTAAAATACAGAATGTATGTTAATAGTGCATCAAAAGAATAGTGGCATTAAAAGGAATTTGCATGAACACATTATTATTGTTAACTCTGACAGCCTAGTTTTTAAACATGATGACTTTTTAGTGACTTTTAGTGGCTTCCTGCTTTGCTTGAGTGCAGACGCTTCACTCTCTTGCTCTCTGCTTTACCCTCTTTTTTTTCTGTGCAATCCTTTTATTTTCAAATCATTTTATGGAAAGCAGTTCTGGATACCTACATACCACTCGGAGCTTAATTTTGATAGTTGTACCGAAGGCTGCTATTATTTTAAACTGTTTTACTTTTTCAGTGGGGCCTATCAGCAGCATAAGCCTGCACTATCACGACCGGGTTGAGAAACTCAGCTAGCAGAAGCTTATTAGCAGCAAGATGCCTCCCTTTTCCACGGATGATTATCGCAAACTGCTCCAGAAGATAGCAGTACTAGAAACAAAAATTCATCGACTCGAAGTGAACGTGGAGATAAATGGACAATATGGGAATGAAACAACAATCCCAATTTCCCAAAACATCGAAAGGGAGCAGGCTAACACAAAGCTAACTAGAACCACCATTATGCGGCAGGAGCCTACAAGTAGTAGTCCTCCCTGGAACCACCTTGGAGCAAAGCCAAAGAACAAATCATGTCCCTGGGTAATGGGAGGACGACTAACAGGCAGAGCACAGCGAGCTGAGGTGTGTGATGAGACCGGCTGGCCTCCGCTCCCTCCCAGGCAAAGGGCCTCCTCAACCCCCGTACCTGGAAGGACACAGCCATGGAAAACTGCAGAAGGGAGGATGAGCAACAAACCTCCAAAACAATCAAGCATTGAGCTGCGGAACAGATATTCTCCACTGATGAAGGACCCTGAAT
>JAJHUR010106016.1:2007-18620 GCA_027495735.1 Lutjanus campechanus
AAGACAGTGTGTCCAAAAGGTAAAACTGGATCAGAGGTTCGGACCTGGACTTGTCAAGGATGGTGAATGCATTAGTCTCCCTGGCCTCATCCTGCCATGTCCCACTTTTCATTACCCGTCTTTCTGGTTAGGTACTTCAAAGAGCCCGGCCAGTGCACACTGCAGAGTGTCATATATGGCCTTATCATAAGACAACGTCTGACTGCATGTGCTTAAGTTATTTTTAGCATGGAGACATGACACTCATATAAGTTTTGAGCAACAAACTTTTCAACTAAGTTATAACTGATCCTTAAGGGGACGGTTCTCCTAATTCCAAACAAAGTTCCATATCAAGATAGAAGAGTGATTATGAAGGTTTAAGTTTATATGTGCAAAATCTTTGTTGAATTAAAAAAATACAATACCTATAAAAGTAGCTGTATTTTCCAGGGGTGGAGGACTCGTAACACATGACTTGACTTGGTATTCATGACTTGAGACTTACCTTAGACTTGAGACTGTTTACTCAAAAGGACTTGACTTTTTAATGACCTGAACTTGACTGCGACCTAGGACTTGTCTGACCACGATTTGACTTGACTTGATTTTCAATGCAATCACTTGAAGGTGAAGATTTGAGACCTGTTTGTGACTTGCATATTGGTGAGTCAACAACTACAATTGTCTCTGTTGAAGAAACTTTGCAAACTTTGCAAGCGTTCCATTTGACAAGGCACACACCAAAATACAAATAAACAGACTAAATTGTCTAGCTGAAGAATTTGTGGAACATAAAGTGGGGGAGACCCGGGACAGTTGTAACACTTTATGCCTCAGCATGTACAGGTAGAACTCACTGAATTTTTGTCTTAGAGCTCTCAACCTTTGATTCAAAGTCCCCTTACTTTTTTTTTTTTTACAAATAGCAATATTTCCAACTTTTCAACAATTAAAAAAACAAAAAAACAAAAATGACAAGATAAAAGCAGCAGAAGCAGCCACTGCAGCTGCATACTCCAGGGATGGAGATGATTGGAGAAGATGTAAGTAGAACATAAACCACTGATGCCTGTTGGAAATAATGTAGTATCATATTATATCATTATGCATATTATATATACACATGTTTTATGCTTCTATATGGTTTTATGCTTGGAATTCAACATTCTGGCACATCTAGTGTAAATAATGGTTTTATTCATTGGATTATTAGTCCTCAGATCCAACTGATATTCTTCACTATCACTATCATTTACAAATATTTGAAAGACGTTTGTTGTGAAGTAATTTGCAATCTCACAAATTACTTCTTTTTCTTTCACAAAAAGTGATCAATTTACCGTCTGCTCTCTAAGAAACTAATTTATTGCAGGCACCATTTCTTTATCACTCATATTGCTAAACTGTAATAATTTTTCAGGTGTAAAGAATCACTTTTCCATGCTGAGAGTGATGTGGTTTCCATTGTTCAGAAGATGAAGCTGCATAATCTGTGAAGTGTGATATCTCCTCCGGCTATGTAGTCAAAAATCTATCAGCTGCATCACACTGCAGTGATTTGCCCTGTCACATAACAGACGTGTTGCCACAGTGTAAGAGCACTTACTTCCAAAGTCCCGGATGGTGAAGTTCTTGTTTTTTATGTCTTCCTTTGGTGATTTGAAGGAGAACTGTTGTCCAGCACTTGGTAGGTCTTGGTCTTTTGCACTGAATGTTTGAATCACCTGTTGAAAAAGAAAACAAAAATCATGTTCTTTGATGATAAAAAAAGGAAAACATTCTCAGTGTACTTTGGTTCCAATGGGCATTCAATGGTTTCACTGAAAATTTTAGGTTGTAGTTAAAGTTTTACTCTTCTAGGGGTTCAGCGCGTTGCTATAGTGTTGCATTGCATTGCGTTATGTTGCGTTGCGTTTTAGGGCTGTCACAATATCAGATTTTCACTCCACAATTGCTGTAGCCAAAATAATTCATGATAACAATATTATTGCTGTATCTACAGAATACTGAAATAAAAAATAATAATGCTATCAGCCAAATTCATCTTGAGCTTTGTTTTTTTTCTATATTTTGTCTCTTTTTTGGCAACTGAATTATACTCAAAATATGAGTGTAGGTGGAGAGAGTCTGGGGGGAGGATGGAGACAAAGCAAGAACAGAAAGAGGTGCAAATTATTTAAAAACATAAAGTGTGTTGAAGAAGTTCTGGATTATTTACATGACAATATCATACATGTATGATTAACATGATATCAGTACTGGTCACATCACATCATGTGACGTAAGTGAAGTAAATCACGAGACACAAGTCTGCATTCATAACTTAAAACGTTAGAGAACATGGTTTTACATGGCACATGTACCTCTGCCTCCTGGCTGAAAGTCCTACTTTTGTTTGAGCATCCATGCACATCACCTCCTCCATACACGGACTCTTGCTCTTTTTATTGTGTGACCTGATGCAGATTGGTTTACGCTGAAATAAACTGAAAGTCGCTGCATCTCATACAGGCAGTAAAGGGTACCTTTTACGTCAATAAGTGACAAAACGTCAGTATCTGACGACCTGGGAATGAGAACCGCTGCTGCATACATACTGACAGAAAACCGTGGATTTTCACAGATGGTTTTGTTTTGAGTAGCTGTTTCCATGTCAGAAGTTTCTCTTTAATGGAAAATAAAACTCCTACAGGTCGAATTGTTCTGGCAGAAAATGTGAAATTATTCAACGTTGAACAGAAGTGTCAACTAGTCCTGAGCTGACTGCATGTCAGACCTGTCAGTGCTGAAACAAGGCAGTGAATTTGTTCTCTCAGTAGTCCTGGATACACTTGCTGAGCACTTGATTGATAACTTGTTGAAATTTCCAGATCAACTCAACACATAGTGATGGATTAAGTTCATTTAAAACTGCTGGAGCTTGTTCAAGGGTCATGAGGAGAAAACATTGACGATATATTGTACTTATATTATACATCTTCTAAAAGTGCAGGGCCAAGTCATTCCTGAAAGAACAAGAACAAGACACAGTTTGATCAATCCAGCACCGATTGCAGCACAAACTGGATGACTTATATGTGAGAATGTGTTTACTGAACAACGCCTAACCAACCAACCACAAACTTCTTTGTGTTTCCACCCTGCTAGACACAGACTGCTGATTCAGCCGCCCCGTACCAGACTGCTGACGGCTTTATCCTTTCTTCTTTTCCCCAAACGTCTCAGAGGTTTGTCTGAAACCGTCTGTCCTGCCAAGCCTACAGCTGTGCTACCAGTCTGCTCTTCCCCGCCTGATGGGCTTGACCTGCTGCAAGACCTGGTTCCTCGGCCCTGGATCGCACACATGGAGGGGGCACTAATCGGCCCCGCTGCCCTGTTGCATCACCCCAACAATGTTGCTCTCTCCGTCTTTCCCCGCTCAGTATTTGAATAAAATTCCCACCAGGGGAGTAAACCTGACACCAGGTGTGATGAGAGCTCTGTCGTGTTCCCCACAGCAGCTGCACACTTCACACTATTGATTTCCAGAGACTAAATTAGCTTTGTGATGAATAAATCTGAAGCTGCAGCTAACAGTGACTTTCACAATCAATCTTTTTTTTTAATCAATAAATCAGATATGTCAGATATAATGGCTCATGTCCATCAAATCTTACTATAGCCAAAGTCTTAAAATTGTATGTCCGCCCAAGTGGAAGAAGAAGTTGCATACCATCAGTGAAGGACTGGCAGAAGGGCTGCCCAACAATGGGCCGCTTGGGCTGCTCAGACTGTGTCATCAATGCATTAATAAAAAGAATAATAATAATTTTGTCAGTGGATTTTGATCAGTCTTTCTTAATGCATGCAGCCAAAAACATGAGTAGAAAGGCCAAGGGAGGGCGGAAACTTGGACTTGAGCAGGTATGAAATTTAACACCAGCATCACCAGGCTAAAGAAGCAGATCGTGTTAAATCATTGTTGGCATGCATCAGCAGCTGTAGCATTTATAGTGTGCGTTTTGTTTTGCAAATTTCAGCATTCTTGTTCAGCTG
Source organism: Lutjanus campechanus (assembly GCA_027495735.1). Lineage (NCBI taxonomy): Eukaryota > Metazoa > Chordata > Actinopteri > Lutjaniformes > Lutjanidae > Lutjanus > Lutjanus campechanus. The sequence goes on from JAJHUR010106016.1 coordinate 6,025, forward strand.
AATGATTTTATGTCAGGCTTTTTATGTCACCATTTGGATTGGGCCGGTGTTGGGTTTAAAATTACCAGTCCGTCGCTGCATACTGAAAAACTATAGTGTCTTTGGTTGGCGCCTTTGTTGAATGTCAGACTCTCCTGTCTCTTTTCCTGTTTTCCGTGTATTTATACTATTTGCTGTTCTAACAAAAAGACAACAATATGAAAGAAATGTAATTTTGTCTCAACAATAGCCCGAAACCCAAAAGTATTTCATTTATCACAACAGGAAAAAAGACGAAGGCAGAAAATCTTTACATTTTAGATGGTTTGAGGTCTAATTAAAAGTCATAAAAAATATAATTCATCTCTAGTAGGCCATAGGCTCCTATTGGTACACCTTTATTTTTAAGGCAATTCTTTCGTTTGCTCCCACACTACCCTACTGTCTTCATCACGTAGATTAATTCCTGACAGTACTCTTTGTGCTCTGAGGACTTCTTTATGCTCTCTGACCCATATGCCCGTACAGAGAACGAGAGAAAAAGGGAATTTATATAATCTGCCCCCTCGGCATGGAATGTGTTGCCTGAATGACTTGAAATGCAACAAATAAATTTTGTTAGATTACAATAAAATACTTATAAAAATAAACTGTGTTTATATATCACCTTTCATACACATGCAGCTCAAAATGCTTCACAAAAAAGAAGAAAGAAGAAAAAACACAAAATACATAAAAGTGTATAGAGGTATACAAAGCAATAAAACATGCAAAGTTGTGATGGGGTCAAAAGTAAGATATATGAAATAATATGACATTAAAAGACCCATGGCCAAACCAAAAACAATGATAAAATACAACAATAAAAGGATACAACCAATAAAACGGTAGCATAAAAAGAAAGGTGTGTTTTCTCAGTGACTCACAGAATCTAATTGTTACATATGAAGTGGTAATGTGTTTTCTGTTTTGGGGCATAAGTGCTTAAAAGCTGCTTGAGTCTTAAGTATCTTAATCTTTTTTTTTTCCTTGGAAGTCCTTGGAATTGTTAATAGTCCAGGGTCTAATGATCAGCGTGCCCGATCTCAACTGTAGCTTGCTAGGAACCATGCCACAGCTTTATGTAATAAATAATAAAATTGACAGAGCAAAATTTACAAAAAGAACTTTAAAACTGACCCTATAGGATACAGTCAGCCAGAGAAGAGAGCCAAGCACTGGAATGATTTGTCTTCTTTCTCTTGTCTCATATTCTCGTCTCCTTTCGTGTTTCCTGTCTTTAACTATGTGTTTTTTATTTATGCTGCCGTGCTGACTGTCTTGACCTCCTCCTTAATGATTCTTATCCTCAATGGTGACTCTTAAGATCAAATAAATAAAAAAAAATGAACAACAACATCAGATACTGCTGCTGTTTCAGAGGCAATACGAAATAATAAAGTGAAAATAGTGGATGTATATATGAAAAACATCAGTATTTGCCATCAGCCTTTAAAAGCAGGAAGGTTTGTTTTATTTCTAATTAAACGAATCATTATAATGTATTATGTAAATGCTTTTTCTTTACGTGAACTCAAGTATGCTTCCCACCTCTTCTCGATCATAAGTGGAGCTGTGGCTGCTCTAACTGCTTATTACTGTGTGCTGGTGTATATGTTAAATGGCTTTTCTGCTTTTGCACTCAGCTGCATTGTACGTTAAGCTTGATAAGAGTGCCAGCTAAATGCTGTAAATGTAAATGTAATTATTCCAGCATAACAAACTGAGTCAGTCGGATAGCATTTCAATGCGGCATTATAAAAAGCAAAAGGAAACGCATTAAAAAGCAGGGAACACATTATAGCGCTGGTTGTCTTAAGTACATCTAATACGTGAAATTCCACAGTGGTAAATATGCTTGTTTTATGAGTCCTTTGTTGTTGCTTTTTCTCATTTCACACTTCACCAGTTGACCAGTCAGGACTCTGAGCACAGTTAACATTAAAATAAGGGAACGGCCCTGACCATTTTTATTTGCAAATCTCAGTTTAAGGTCTTAGGCCCCACATTTACATGAAAATAGTCAGTTGCTCGGCTACATCCTGGTTACTGATTACTTTCCACGGGAGGTTGTGCCACAGCGTGAGGCACTCCAAAACGAGCGGTTTGTATGTTTTTCAGCAGTGTGAGTGCAGATAATCATCAAGAGAGACGTGTGATGGATTTTTCAGGAGAGGATCTGCAATTCTTTATCATCCACCAGCTGTGCACAACACCTGGTGGAATCACGCTGTGGAAACACAGGAGGAAAGTGTACATTCTGCACTGGAGGGCACGGGAGGAGACGAGGGGAGGAGGAGAAGAATAGGAGGGAAAAGAGATTAAAAGCAGGAGATTAAAGGAAGGGAGTAAGAAAGAGGAGAGAGGAGGATAAGCCGAGAGGAGAGAAGGTGATGCCTTTTAAATACGGGGCACATATTGCATGATGACTGCAGCTGATCCGAATATAAAGCTACAGCTGTTTTCTACCTTATTTGACTTTGACTTGTCTTTTTAACTACTTTTTGTGCTTTTTTAAATGTTTTAGAATATGTAGTTCTCTGTGTCTGATTCACAGTCTTTTATTTTATGCCCGGAAGAACAAACTCGTGACTACAAGACTACAAAGGCTGCCAAGATGTTTCCAACATTCAATGATTTTCACTCATCTGAATTACTGTTTAATTAGCTGGTCACGGGCCAACAATAATATGCTGAAACAACTCAAATCACCATACAAAGAGGCACTCAAAATACCAGGTGAAGAATCAAAGCATTTTCCGTCACTGCCCAGTTCTAAAGAATTGATCAGATTTTAAATTGAGATGACCTAAAACATGTGATCTTGTGCACAAAATCACCTGCAACTCAGCTCCGCCGCTACTTTAGCTGATATCAACGGAAGGACCCATGATAATAATAATGTCACTAGGTGTCTATAAGAGGAGATTCTGTGGATTGTGAGGAAAAGTGCCTTTTGCCAGTCAGCCTGATCTGTTGAAGATGTTTAAGAGAGTGGAATATAACTACAAATCACATCAGACAACTAAAGACTGAAAGATCTTTAAGTAACTAATAAAACCAATGGACAACTGAAGGACCAGTATGTCCAATTTAGTGGCATCTAGTGGTAAGCTTGCAGATTACGAACACCTTTTCCAAACTTTAAACTGCACGCCCTGGTTCGTTTGCTTTGATGTTTTTTAGGAAGCTTCTTTAACACCTTGGACAGGGAATAAGGCACATCATATTTTCACAACACAATTTCTATTGCCAAACGACTTCATTATAATGATATTAACATCGGAGAGGAACAGGATTGGTTAAACTCAACTTTAACTTGTTTATAGTGTGTCTTTTGTCTCTTTCTCACAGAAAATACAAGTGTAGACCATAACTGTACAAAAGTGTACAAAAAGTGCAATTACACTAAATGGATTTTGAAAAGCTGTGTGTGTTTGGGAGAGGGAGACAAAGCAAGACCACAAAGAAATGGACATTACAGTATGGTTTAAAGGTGCTGGATTAAAGGTGCTGATTCTGGCATATTTTTACCATATATATTTATTATTTTGCATACTTGATATAAGTTATGGATCTCAATCCTTAATAGTTTCATTTGCCAAAGTACTGTAAAAGTATTAAAAAGCTGAGTTGTAGAGATTAAAGAGCAGAAGCACTTCTCTTTATCTTTAAATATATATAATTAAACAATGTATGCAACAATTACAGTAATTTTGGTAAACTGGAGTTGATTCACTTACAGTGAAGTTTGTCAATAGTTTATCGATCAAAAACCTGCCACATTGTTTAACCAGGAATGTATAAATGTGGTTTCAGCTTGACTGACAGTACCCCAGTAACATAACACAACTTTAACCAAACAGAATTGTTCCTGATTGGTGTATTCACACGTCATCAAACTGAACCGTTTAGCCCTCCAACCACTGAGAAAAGCATAGGCAGAAAAAGAAAATCAACGACCCCTAAAGTGAAGTAATCTAAACTTCATCAAAAAATTGTGCATTCATGTTGGATCCCATCGTAATAGGCAGCTGATTGAAAGAAAAGGTTGTCAGGGCCCTTTTTCTAAGTGTCTCGATTCCATCTTGAAGACTGAAAACATGGCAAATATCAAAGCCAACCTCATGTTGGGAAGACAGTGATGCCTTCAAATGCAGGGCACAGCCGTTGTTTTGATTGCAACAGGCCTGAGGAGCGGCGAAACATCCTCGATGTGATGAGGAGTCTACGGCAATTTGATAGACTGCCAAAGAAGCTGTTCCCTCCGAACGCTAACTGCATATAGATGCTAGTTAATGGGCTAATTTACAGGCACAGGTGGTTTACAATGCGCACAGGCAAATTCTCCACTGCATCTCAAATATATCATCTGAAATGTACTCTAGGTTGCTGATATGCAAAGCGCCGCTGTGCTTTATGATTGCTTCACCGGCTGAATCGAACTCTATGACACAATCAGTTTAAGATTTAGATTCATACACTGTGCTGAAGGGTTCTCTGCAAACTCCCTTGAAATAAAAGGTTTTATTCAAGTGACCTTGAGAAAAACACTGGACGCCAACCCTCTGTTAGAGCTAAATGTGTGTATTTACTGCATCAATATTGTGCTCCAAAAATCAGAAAATACCACAAAATTTCATCTCCACTCGCCATAAAATTGGTGTTTACTTCTGCCTAAGTGTAAACAACAACTCTTTGCCTGCGCTTATATAAATCCACACCTTTCAGATTCAATTTAACACCTTCAGATAGTTTTCAGCAACCACCTTGGAGCCATATCAGCTCAATGGGAGGGCAAACAATGCTCTAATCAACAGTTGTCAACTCCCTGGAATATCAACACGTCTTAACACTAGAAAATTTGTTGCCAGGAAGAGGTTTCATGTGCACGGAAAGAGGCAAGGGAAAGAGCAACGCACCTGTCCCACTTTGGAATTTTCACACACAAAGGTCTCATAAGGACTGGCGAGTTCAGGTGGGAACTCGTTGATGTCCAACACATGGACGGTGACGGCCACCCGACTGGTCAGAACTGGACTGTCTGGAGAAGAAAACACAACATAGAAGTGTTTAAATAAAACACAAGGACTGGATAGTGTGATATAAATACAGAAAAACACACTATGAGAGGAGTTTTTTTTCACAGCACTGACATCATGTGGATATCTAAAGTACTACCATCTTATGATGAGCAGAAGCATGAAGGTTTATCACTGTTGCTGTAGGATGGCCAGTGTGGATGAAGACGGAATTTGGATTATTGGCACAATTAAGGCAAGTCCCCAAGTTGGAGAAGCAGAGAGGAGCACCAGCAGGGTCAGCAACAGAAGGTATTTTAGCCCCATAGACAATGACACTGACAAACATCAATATGATTTTAAGTGTACGCTATATTTAGAATATTTTCACTGCTTTACTTTGCTGTCAGACAGTCTTCTCTGACAGAAAACAAATCAAGTCTATAGGCTAAATCAATCATTTACCCTGCAGATCATGGGAGTTGCTGTTCTACCGCTGCCTCGATCTGTTAGTACAGGGGTGTCTCATTAACTCATTTAAGTGTGTGGACCACAATGCAATTTGGTCTCAAGTGGGCCAGACCAGTAAAACCATTGCATGATAACATACAAATGACATCACCAGGGTTGCAACTAATGTTTATTTTCATTATAGATTAATTTGTCAATTATTTTCTTGATTAATCGATTAGTCGTTTGGTCCATAAAGCGTCAGAAAATGTCCAAGGGGACATCCCCAAATGTCTTGATTCCCCAAATGTCTTGATTATGGACATTTTGGCTTTAAAATTTGACTAATAACGATAAATCGATTAATCAATAAATTGAATGATTGTTGCAGCCCTAAACACCTAAATACCTCCAAATTTCTTTCTTTTTTTCAGTGTAAAGAAGTAAAACATTGTGAAAACATTCACAAGGTTAGGTGAGGTTAGGTGATGAAAGGCCTGAGATGTCTCAAGAAAAATAAGAGCAACATTAGCAGCAACATTAATCAACAACAGCAGAGCATTTTATTGGAAAAATTGGCATGAATGACTTCTCCACCATTTTCATTCTTTGCACATTCATCCAGTGGGCCAGACAGGACCCTTTGGTGGTCCAGATATGGCCTGGGGGATGATTTCTGACTGGTTTGTTTGTGTTATTGTGTGACTTTAGTGACTGCAGCTATCCTTTCAACACATCAAAGTCACAAAATAACACAAACAAACTAACTGATTGAGGCAGCAACAGACTAAAATTACAAATTTTTCCTGTGGAGTTTGGTTGATTTGTAAAGACTGACATTTGGCCTGAATGACAGTGGTTTCCCTTCAGAAAAGGCTGCCAGAGGGCAAAAGTAAATTGGCAAAACTATTCTAAATATAGCATACACTTAAACTGATACAGATTTTTTTTTTTTTTATGTGGACCTTTTCTGTGTCACTAAAATACCTTTTGTTGCTATCCCTTTAAAGAGGCCAGAGTGTCCAGTCAGAGTGTCCTTGAGCAGATGCTAAACCGCCGAGCTGCTCGCTCACTGTAGGTCGCTCTGGTTAAATGCCTCTGCTAGAAAACCATTCATGTGTCTGGAACATGTTGGTGCATAAATTGCACCAGGACACTGCTGTTTTATGACTCTTTTGATTGATGATGAAAAGGAGAATTAAATAAAAACACACAGTAAAAGCATCCCATGCGCTGCCTACAAATAAAGCATGTCTCACATTATGGAATATGGCTCTATAGAGAGAATATTTTCTTTGCAAGCTGTTTTTTTTTTTTCACAGATTCTGCTATGGGTTTTAGCCATAAGATGTGCAGCACATATTAATTATAGTGTGAAAGCCCCCTTGAGAGGGACTGACTTGAATCTGGGGTTGTTTGTTACAATGTTTCCTCACTGCAGGGGCACAACAGGGAAATGTTCTTTTTGTGTGAAAGCCCAACTAAGGTAAACTTTATGGATTTGATGTGGGAATAGGCTTTGCTCTGCAGTGGGGGGCTTAGCGTGTGCTTGTTTGTGTGAGTGCCAGTGCAGGGGCGCGTAGGTGCGTAGGTTTGTGTGTAGGTGGGTGGTTTAGAAGAATGCAGGAGGGGGGATCTGTAGAGTCGTCTCAAGGGGATTGAAGACGCAGCCACAGCTCAGTTAGTAACCTGTCTCTGACCTTGATGGAAAAAGCAATCTTCCCAGCGAGGTAAAAATGACACAGAGCATGGGATTTGCTGCTTTGCACCGACTGAACTACTAACATTGATGCTCACCCTGCAAAAATACCGATCTTTGCGGTCACTGGGGTCCTCAATTCTTTGGCCTCTAAAAAGTTTGAACTTCAAATCTTCTAGATGAATAAGAGAATTTTCTTTAAAGTCCCGGCCTTCTGGATGCAAGAGTTTATCGTTTCATCCTCATCTCATCTCAAAAACTTATCTCCATAACTGTTGAGTGACTCTCAGCATGTCATCAGTGATGTATCTTATAGCCCACTAGATGGAGCAATGGTACAGTGGTTATATTCAAATCTGACTAGTGTCAGCATTTCAGCCCAATAACAAATGCTCTATTTATTTTATGGATACAGAATCCTGTATTGCTACAGAATGCTTGGTTGCTCAGCCATAAACTTGCCTACTTTATACTGCTTTTCTACTGGATATTACTTTTTTAATTAAGCTCATTTTAATAAAAAAAAAACTCCATCTTTGCAAGCAATCAACCACAAATCTATAAAATGTGCTACAAAACAGAGATAGAAACATTCCTTCTGGACAGTAATCTGTTAAAAAGTGCAACTGTGGGCAGAATAAGTCTGCAAATTCACACAACACAAAACTCTATTGCTTTAAAGAGATAGGAAGTATGCTTCCTCATTGCCTCCTGCCAAGGTTATTATTGCATTTAATAGATCTTCCCCTCTCTTTGACTCCTAAAAATTGCCAGTGGGCTTAAATGCCAAAAAGCAAACCGTTAATCTAGCCTCGGCTCTTATTTAGCACGCCTTCTGCTGTGTGCTGTGTCTCAGGAGAGCAGCAGACACTGCTCTCATTTTGCTGCATGACTGCGGTGTCTAGCAATGACCGGACAAATCTCCGAGGCTTTGTGAAGTGAAAAAGTCTCCAGCTCAGGTGTTGTGCTAATCATTCTGGAGTAAAGGTAGTGTTATTCAAGGAAAATGTCAGCCAATGACTCATATTGTTGGATATTTTCCCTCAGAGTCATTGTAAAGGGGGATAAAAGGCGTGGGTGGATAAATGTTAGAAAGCATTAGCAGCAAGGACACACAGTAGATGCAGAAACGGGTCAAACACAGAGGTCTGTAATAATTTACTGTTTATTGAAAACTGCTCTGCAGGGCCAACTGAGGCTGCTCGAGACTGTAGAAAAGTCAGGACATTTTTTTTTATCTGTGCACGACGTCCTCATGCAATGCATTATTTCTACGGGCACTGAAGGTATCTCATTTCAGTATTTATTGCCATTCTTTGTGGTTCAAAACCCGAATAACAGACAGACAACATCCCCACAATGATAATAGAATGCATCACAGAGGAGCCATAACAGCTATCCAATCCCCAGAACACTAAGTTCTGCCAATTCTCACTCAAGGTCAAAAACACATTTGAACTCACGAGTTGGGACACAAACTCCGGGGTGCTGCTGGGTTTATCTCTATCCCTGCTGCACCAGTGCAACCATTATTTTTTTTAACACTGGTTTCTTTTCTCTCATGGTGAAAATAGTCTCTAGAGGAGTAGCAGAAAGGGCAGAGGGCTGGATCAGAGGCTGATTCAGGGGAAAGGTGAAAAGATAGGAGTTAAACGTAGGTGGGCAAGGGCAAGATGTACAGAAACACTGCTCGATCCATGCGTCAAACGTGCAACGCCCTTGTAAAATTCCTATCTTCCTCCTCCTTCCTCCCACCACCCATTGTGTGACTTTAGTGGCTCTGAAATATCCTTTTAAAACACAGAAGTCTCAAAATAACACAAACAAATGGATCCCAGCTGCAACCCCAGTGTCCAGCAAAATAAATTTAGTGATTTTGCCTATGGAGTGTGGTTGGTTTAAAGACAGACTTGTACAAGGCAGTTTTCCATTGTAAAAGAGTGTGTGATGGCAGAGTAAATGGATGAAAATATTCTAAATATAGCTTTCACTTACACTGATATTGATTTTTTTAGGCAGACTTTTTAAGTGTCTAAATTACCTTTTGTTGCTGATCTTTTAAAGAGGACAGAGTGTCTCATCAGAGTGTCCTTGAGCACACTTTTCGAAATAGAAGTGCTACCTAGAACCATAAGGTTTTAGTACTTCCCATAAGGGTTCTTTGGTTCGTCCCCATAGGACAACCCTTCCTGTTAGAACCTTTTATAAAGGTTCCAGCTGGAGCCCTTTCAGGGAGTTCTACCTAGAACCCTCTGCCGTCTGAATCTCTCTTCCTGCTGTGGACTAAGATGCCTGAAGACCAAGATGGTGGATCGGATGTCGCGCTCTAACTCCACCTTAAACCTCACGCGATTGGCTTCTCCTCTAGCTTCTTTCTCTAGAACCCAACAAAATGATAGAATCCACTCTGGGGGATCTACCAAGAACCTTTTGTATGTTCCAAGGGTTTCATCTAGAACTCACTCACAGGGTTCTACAGACAACCTTGTTATATCCCATGAGTTTTATCAAGAACACAGCCAGGGGGGTTCTACCAAGAACCTTTTTATATTCCAAGGGTTTTGTCTGGAATCCATACATGGGGTTCTACTTTTTCATATTCCAGTGGTTTTATCTAGAACACACCCAGGGGATTGTAATGAGAACCCTTCTACAAGGATTTCAACTCTTTCTTCCAAAAGAGGTTCTTTGAACAAAAAAGAGCTCTTAATGGAACCCTTAATCTTACAAAGAACCCTCGATAAACCCTTTTTTCCAAAAAGAGCTTTTCAGAAGAAAATGGTTTTGGGTAGAACCTCAGCCCTTTTGGAACCCTTATTCCTAAGAGTGAGATGCTAAGATAGAAGTTAGACACAGGTGGGCGAGGGCGAGATGTGCAGACACACTGCTGGATCCCTGCGTCAAATGAGCAATGCCCTTGCAAAACTCCCATCTTCCTCCTCCTACCTCCTCCCACCACCCTCGATCCTTTCAGTCTACCTCATCCTCCCGTTCCTTGACACTTACGCACAAAAGCCACACAAAGAAATGAGCACACACACATTGAAAACAGAATTAGCATGTCACTGCCATGACCTTGAGGGGAAGTGAGTAATATCAGTTTCCAAGGCGACAATGACTCAAGTTTTAACAGCCCATATTTCACAGTCTGTCCTAATGAATATACAGCGTGGGTAATTTTGATTGAGCACCAGCCTGCCTCTGGGATAATGACTTTGACGGTTCTTAGCAGATTTGATGACTTGATGACGATGGATTTGCTTATTTATCCGGAAATTTGCTCCACTTCCTTCATAAAAACATAATTAGCTTGATGACATGTCTTAAAGCCACAGCTCTGCATTGCTTCACACTTTCTTCATAACATGCTGTGATGCATCTGCTCGCTGTAAAAACTCTCAAAAGGTTCACATTTTACTGCGGTGTAAGTAAAAGTTGACTCTGGCAAGAAAAGCTCCCTCCCAATGCCAATGTCATCAAACGTGTTAAAAAACAGACAGTTAAAAATGAAAACAGAGTCGAAGCGAGTATGCTAGAGGAGACAATGTCCTGGAGATACATCCCGCCGGGAGAGCCATCATGGTTTATAGTCACCTATAAACCTTTCCAGCAAAATGGGATTGAGTATTGACTTGAGTAAAAGCGTGTTAAATCCTTCACACAGATTATGGCTGGGGAAGGACGACGCCACCTGCATGAATCACGATCGATCTTGTTGTCATACTTACTAAGTTTGGTCGCCACGATGGAGATATTGTGCTGGGCGATGCTCTCCCTGTTGAGGAGTTCGTTTGTGGAAATCGTTCCCTCCACTGGATCAATGTCAAAGTAGCTGTCCAAGTCACTCTTCCAGTCAATGGAATACCTGAAAGAAAATGTTTGTTTAATGGCGTCCATTTCCAACATAAACCAGAGAATTAAACCATAGTGATTTTCCCTCAGGGCTCATGTATATGAGTTAGGTGTAATATAATGTTGGCATAGCCTTCATTACTCATTCTGAATGGTCATTTCCAGAAAATGTGCTGAGGATCGCATTTACATTCCAATCCAGTAATGGGGCACATGTACTTTGGCCATGCTGAGCAAACGCTTTTCTTCTGAACATAAATGAATTTTAGGCACTGCTGAAACCGTATCAATCTCTCACGGCCGATGAACAACAAAAGGCATAAAATGTTGGTTTGGTGTCTGAGAACAGAGGAGACGGCGTCCTCTCTGAGAAATACATCTCTTGGTCTTGCCCAGTCGCTCTGAATGCAAACTATGAAATACAAAAGAGATCAGAAACCAAACCGCGTGCCACTGACAGCGCCATTCATCATGCCATGCTATTTGATCTTAAAAGGCTATTTTTCATTAATAATTTTGTGATCGGCAGTGGAGTTCCCACAGGAGAAAATATGTTGCTGTCTTTTTATCCCCTCCCTCACAAGGAGGTCAGAGGTTGCGGGGTTCAGTGCCTTGCTTGCAGGCACTTCCACGGGACAGATGCTTAATTGCTCAGGGGCTTGAGCTTGGACTTTCCACATGAAGGACAGCCTCTCTAGGCCACAATCTGCCATTTTTTTTCTGTTTCTCGTAGCAAGCTATTTGATCTTAAAAGGGTCTCTCTCATTAATATTTATCATGCTTGTTTTTTTACACTGTAGAGCCTCAAACTGGACTTGACTCACTCATTAAGAGAAAGAGGCCGAGCGTTCATTCAAACCCTGAAGTCTTTTACTGTAATGAGAGTGATAACAAAACCACTCCAGTAGAATTTTTTTTTTTTTCCACAAGCTTCGGTTAAATCAAATTTTCTGTTTCAATTTTGATTTGTCCACGTCCTCTGTTAAACTCCATGTTGCACGCTGCCTTGAAGCGAACATGATCATGTCAAAATAGTTTAGTGTGAGTGTCTTTGATAAATATTACAGCCAAGCCCCCATCAAGAGTTCAAAAGATCAGTGGGCTGCAATTTTACCTCAGGGCAAAACGCTTTTTTTTCTTCTTTTTTTTGGGATGGGGGCATTATTTGAGTCAAGCTGCTACTGAGGCAGATTTTCAGCGTCAGCGTGGCCCGGTGGTCCACCTCATAAGCATAGTATCACAAACTAAATCAGAGAACATTCATGTTTTGAAATTCCTTTGAGCCAGACAACAAACCCTCAGCCATGTTTATTATAGTCAACTAAAACTCAACTAAAAACTAAAACCAGGCATGAAAAAAACATTTTAGAATATAAAAATAAAGTCTGCCTTAAACTAGACAAAAGTAACTAAAGTCAAATAATTATTTACAGGCAACGTCCTTAGTTTTGGTTCAAAGCCAACCTTTGGATTGTGTGTGTGTGTGTGTGTGTGTGTGTGTGTGTGTGTGTGTGTGTGTGTGTGTGTGTCTGTGCTGTCTCTGTTCCTCTCTTTTA
>JAJHUR010106017.1:0-11374 GCA_027495735.1 Lutjanus campechanus
AGCCGAAAGAAAAAGAAGATCATAGATTTTTATTGATCAGTCGATCATTTCATCGCCAGAACAGAGCACAAGTTTTACTTCCCATCTCCCTCTGCAATATTAAACCCATCTGAATGGAGCTGAATAAAGTACAACAACACAACTTTACTATGAGCAGGATATGTAGCACCTGCCAGCCTCATACCAGCAGTTTATTAGCACTAAAGCTTTAACTTTACAATGCCAAATGACTGAGGGCTGCTAATGTATCACAGTGACAGTCCCTCCAGAGAATGGAAACTGCACCAAACACTGCCTCAGTCACGCACGTTCACACACACAAACACACACATACACACACACGGGGGAGGGAAGGCCACAGAGATTTTTCAAGCTTGTGTTCTGCTCAGCTCGCATCTCCATGCTTGAGAGAGGATGGCGTTTGTCATGAAGACAGGGGAAACATCTGGAGTGCCATTTGTTTTAATAATTCATCGTTTCTGACTTCATAATCAACCCCAACACAGCCGGAGTCACTAAACTCGGTAGCTTCCTCTCCAAACAGAGTCCTGTGTGAATAATCTGTGGCTGACACGTGTTGAGAGTACACATAGAGATATTGTTCCACACGCAGCAGCTAGTTTGCATTTCCAGTCGAGTGTATTTGATGAGTTGCCTCTTCTCTGCTTTGCCTCTGTGTGAATTGATGCCCCATTTGCTCAGATAAGAGAGGGAGGGAACTGTTTGTGTTGTTTGTCTTGCTATGTCTTCTCTTCTTTAGAGAAGTATTAGCGTGTTTCCTCACCAGCAGGGCTGTAATGTTTTCAGATAGTGACACAGCTGCTGGTGGGGCTGCACGATATGGAGAAAATTTGCAACGCATGATACATTTCCTGGATACTCTGATGGCAATACGAGATGAGATTAAAAAAAAGAAGAATTTAGTATATAGTTTCACTGTGTTGACTTCTTGTTCATGCTACGAGTCGGGTTCTGAAAATGTCATTTTTAAATAGCAAATGCAACAATAGTGTGATGAATTACACTGATAAACTACACAAATATTCTACATATTTTTACCTCGATGCAAATCGACCTTGTTTGACTCTTGACCTTTTCATGTTCCTTCTCATCCCCCATGACACAGTGTCTTACTCAATGACACTTAAACAGACAACATTACTAATAGAGGTTGACTATTAGTGGATTTTTAAAGGTCGATATACTAGTTGTAGTTTGGAGTAGGAAAAAGCTGATGGCTGCTTTTTTTTAGAAATCTGGTAAATGTTAAAATAAAGTCATAAAGTCAATAAATACTGTAATGAATATATGAATCTGCAATTACATCAAATTAAGTGTAAAAAATATAGGTGTTTTTTCTTTTTTCTTTTTTTTCTTTCAACATATAGTTGACCCCCAAGCTCCGCCTCGTTTGCTCTGTCCTCCAACAACACTTGAACAGAGCTGGCCTGGCTCGACTTGGTTTGACTCAGCTCGTCAGCCCAGCACAGCCGCGGTTTGCATTTCCCTTACAACAGGGCTACCTGCTTTAAGGTGTGTCTTTTGACTGAAGAACGAGCTCGAGGAAGCTTAAGTTGAGCGGCTGTAAAGCGGAGGATAAACCATTCATGTACGTCTCTGGGACAAACATCCTGTTTCCTTAAATTCTTCACAATAAAAGTCCCATGTTGTTTTGTTATTTAAACACTTTTATTATAAAACAGCACAAGCAGGAAATGTTTTCATTTGGGAGGTTAAATCAGCAGTAACTTAACACGACTCCGACGCAGATGAACATGTGACAGTAAAATAATGCACATACCTGAAAGTTCAAACAGCGCCACAGGAGAAAAAGTAAATTTCAAAACTTAAAGATTTTGTTAGAAGTTACAGAAGTACAGAGAACTGACCATAAAGAGACTTTTAGAAACATCTTTCTCTCTCCTCTCCTGCACACACATGAGCTGAGGGTAATAACACTCAACCGGGGCTGGTGAGACGTCACCGCAGCCTGCTTGGAGGAAGGTCGGGCTCGCTTTGGCCCACACTCCAGAGTGCAGCTCGGCGCAATACAGTGTGACTCAGTGTGCCCAAAAACGCCAGTGGTTCCTCTGCCACCTTTTTCCTTTTCCTGTAAAAGCAACACATAGGGCCGCATCTTAATGTCAGCAAAATGCTAGCAAAATGCTAGCTAGCTAAAGTCAGCGCAACTCGAGCTAACTAGCAAGCTAAGGATTGATGTAGATTAGCTATCTAGTTGGTTAGCATTTTGCTAAAATTACCAAATTTAAGATGTGATTATGTTGCTTTGTAAAAAGTCCCCCAGCAACTATCTTCAAAATTAGTTTTTCTTTTCAACAGCGAGCCAAACATAGAGTCTTTTTAAATGCATAATATGCAACATTGTCCCCAAAAACCAATGTATAGACTATTGAATCATAATGTCTTGCAGCTGTCACTTATGACCCACTAGAACTGTGAGCTGGTAGCTATATCTGCAGAGACCCTGCACCCTGCCTGCATTTCTCATTATTTTTTGACAAGCTTGCTCAAGTGTCACTGGAGCACAAAGTGAAAAGGGTTGGAAGGGTCAACTGCCAAATTGGCTCAAAAAATGGACAATCAACAGTTTGAGCTGAAACATCTAATCTAGCTTCTGAATTGTGAGGATTTTCTGCGTTTTACATAACTGCAAACTGGATGTTTATTGGTTTAAGGCAGTTAGTTGAACAAAACAAGACATTTAAAGTCATCTTTCCTGGACTTAGAATAGACATACTTTTGCATGTGAATGGTACTGTACATGTTCTAAGAGAGTTTCTCTGCTTGACTGCTGTGTTTTTCTTTTTCTCATTTCCATTTGGGATTAATTTGTTTTCAATTTTGGCACCGCAATTCCCAGAATGATTTGGCTGATGCAAACAGGACTATTTTGGTCCTCCATAGAGAGATGCACTTAATAACACCCTGCTCTGGTCTGGTGACAAGAAGTCACTTAAGTTTTTATCATGCAACAGGGTAGAATTTAGAGCTACTCAAACACTTCTAACTATATCATTTTCTTTTTTTTGTGAAGCTGCTGCAGGATTGAAAACATACATACAGAAGAGGGTTATTATGAGGTATGAATCTTGGTTGGTCTCGTATCATGGCCCCCAAAGTACTGCGTTAAATGTCAAACGTGCACATGTAACATGTCATATGACCGTGCAGGTGTTTGCTCCGGTGCCACTGGGATGTGACAGACATTCTCTGGGAGAGAAGTGAGGCGCCCTTGGGTGACCTTTGGTTGAATTATCTGTGTGTGTGTGTGTGTGTGTCTCCCTCCTCCCTGTATGTCCTGTCCTGATCGCATCTCCCAGTTCTGCTCTGCTCTGCATGCTGCCCACGCTGCACCACTTGTTTGCTCCACCACCATCGTTTTTTTTTCTTCTTCTCTCTTTTAAAGGAGAAGAAATGCAGCAGGGCTCATGCGGAGGTAAACAATGTGGCTGTGGCTGTCAGCTTGTGGCTGTGAGAGAATGATTAAGGAGCCTGCCATAAACATGACTGCGTGATGATGAGGTTATTTGCCGATTTGTTGCTTTATTCGACGTTTAACGACATGGTAGTTTGGAGCCCTCGTGGGATGATTTATCACAAATATCAGGGGGACAGTGCTAACTGACGCCGTTATCAAAGCCTTATCCCGACATCATATTTTTCAAGTATGCAGAGCATGGCTAATTGAGATAAATAGCTGTGTAAGCAGTGCTGATGACAGGGTGGAGGCTGGCTGGTGAGCCTGCTGGCTGGTGCCGGCCCACTCTCGGATCCAGTGATCGGCTGTTTGTCAGGCGGAGCGATACGACGAGAGTGAGGAGGTAATTAAGCTCGGCTGAGCTGTGATGGAGGGAGCTCTCTGTTCGACTTCTCCTGGATCTCTACGGGGGCCCCGGCTGTACAGTTGCGTGGTCCCACAGAGTGAGCTGCACTCCCAGCAGTGGGCCTACCGGAGGCCTGACAGATACTGATATGGCACCTCAAAGCACTCAGCGCTTCAGTAAATTAGCTCATATCTCAATTCCACCTATTTCCCTTGTGTGGGTTTGTGTTCTTTATATATATATATGTGTGTATGTGTGTGTGCGTGCGTGTGCATGTGTGTGTGGATCCATGCTGCATGTGTACAGTGTGAGCAGTCTGAAGCGCAGAGTGCCAGCTGTGCTGTTAAAACCTGCCCACAGCAGAGGAGGATTGTGTAGAGCTGTGGGGGGTGGAGCAGATTATGGATAGGATCTCAGCCCAGAGAGTTGTTAACAAAACACATGCACACACACACACACACACACACACAGACACAGACACACAAAGCCTCACTATATGGAAAGAGATTAGTGCCCACAGGGACTCTAGTTGAGCAGCATAAATTTGACTTTCTTTAGCTTGTATTAAATCTCTGAATTTTAAAATGCTGTTTTTAAATAAATGAATTTAAAATTATGTTTGTGAGGAACAGGTTGGAATTTAATCTGATTATAATGGAATTTAGTCGCTGCTATGTCTTCAAGTCTCGTTTACCTAATAAAATGTGACAAGTCATGGTTAATATAATCCAGCAGAGGTGAATGTGTTCTTTAAACCTTGTCTCTTTTGTGCATTTTCAGTAGCGACGTTTGAGTCAGAAACCACACGACAAACTACTGGTCCCACACAAAGATGGTGCATTGGCATGTGCTTTTAATGAGTTTGGCCATTTTCGCTTTTATTCTAGCCTCAGACTGAAATATACTGATGGACTGATTTTACACGAGGCTATGTCAGAGGAAAGAGCTGTGTTTCCATGGTAACGATCAACAACAATGCTGCCAAGTGGAAAAAAAAAAGATCAACGATTGCTGACAATGCTGTGAAATAAACACTGAGAAGGAAATGAGTTTGCATTTGCAGTAGCAAAATATATCGCAGTAATTATTGAACTCCTCCAAGTTACTTTTGGTATCGACACTAAATCAAATAAATGACCAGGAAGGGTTGCTCGTGTCAGTGAGCACACACAGAATAAACACCCAACTCTGCAGCTCTCTGCAGTGTTATGCATGAATATGCTAAAAGAGCGGTGTTCATTGAATGTGCTCATATATTTGGTTAATGGTGAACTGAACAAAGCTAGTGTTCCCTCCTGAGAGAGATAACAGCACTCATGTTATCAGCTAATTAAAGAAAGTGTGATCACAGCAGAGGGAGAGAGAGAGACAGTGTGTGAATATGGACAGAAATGTTAAGATAACATAAAAATGATTGATCGTGAAGCATGAAATGTATGAGCTACACTGCAGACTGAAGTCTCTGTTACAGTCTGTTACCATCTCTTCTCTGTCACGTCTCCAACAGTATGTTGGTATCTGTTGTAATGTAAAATGTTCTCAAATTGTTGTATTTTTTTCTTAAGAACTATTGATGTTATCCACCCCATCCAAATGAATACAAAACCATGGATATTGCACACCGTTTAGTATGAAGTCATTTTATAGACTCCAGCATCCTGAGAAGAAGGGGCATTTCTTTAAAATAAAAAAAACACCATAACACAAATTGACACCTGGACTGTGAAGTGAACTTTGAGCAAGCTTTTTTAAAAGTGTGTGCACAACACTGGCTCTGTGTATATGCTAGTGATGTGTGGTCAGGGGAGGCAGCGACTCACTAAAGCTAAAAATGTTGAGATTACATGATAGCTGTAAATGTTACTATAATTTCTTCATATTCCTAATTTATAAATAGATGAATTTACCAATAGTCACCCACCCTCATTACTTTGAGCATGCAATAACACATCTCCAAAGGTGACTCATAAGAGTGCATGAAGGCTTTAATAAATTCAAATCTGCTCTTATCTGAACAATGGTGTTAGGAAAGTACATGAGGGCAACATTTAGAGACATTTTAATCAGGAAATCTACCTGAAATAAGGAGGTGGATCAGGGTTTTGAAAGGTCAGAGGAACATGGTACCCTATTCCCAGTGGAAATTACATTAGTCTTACATTATTAGTCTCAAAGCCCTTACCAACCCAGCCTTTTACTGTAGAAAGCCATTTCTAGGTAAACAAGCTGAGTGTACATTGCCTGCTCAGCCTCAAAGGGCAAAGTTAGACAGAGTTAGCGACTAGCTTGTGAATAAATTGGAACATCTAGCAGCTAAAGAGTCGAGAGGAGTTGGTTCAGAAGCAACCAGATCTACTGGAGTGGACTGGAGCAAAAGTTTTTCCAAATAATGTTTTTTAAAATTGAAAATAATTTTAATTTATGCTGAATACATGTCAGGTTTTGTGTAACCAATACATACGTGTATTAGGGTGTTTTCATGTAAAGTACAGTTGCTTTGTACAACTCCTCTCAATTTTCCTGCCGCTCATTTTTCACATTAGTGAGTTTGTTTAATCTGTGATTTCTGATTTTAGGAATAACTCTGTTATTCTGTTATTCTCTGTTATTTCTTGACAAACAAAACTTTATTAACTATGCTTTACTTCCATGCAGCATTTTTGGCTACATAGATATCATCAGTGATCAGGTTTTGGTCTCGTCTCTGTGACTCCCTAAAACCACAAAGTACCGTTTTTACTTTTTCCGATCATGTATAGGTTCAGCAAACAAGATAGATCATGTAATTGACCCTTTGCTAAACCCCGACCCAAACAGGACCTGTCCAATCATAGGTTAGCAACCGTAACTAGAGCTGTCGAGCTTTCAATTTCTCAGCATGGTGAAGTCGTATGCCGGAGGCTCTGAGGAGAGCGATACTCCGGGTTTCATGAGTCTGGATGGTCGTGTGTTTTTTGTAGTCTCTCAAAAACATGAAACACAAGAGCACACGTGTGGTGAATGGATTAAACTCCATCTTCATCTGCCCTAGCATCAGCTGTGAATGTTAGCATGTCTGGCTAACTACCGCTAGCTTTCTAGCTGCAGTAACTTTACCTCCAGCCAAACTTGTGAGATACCACTGCATCAGTGTAATGGTTATTACTATTTAGTCTCAAGGTTGGCAAGGTTGATGTTTTTTTCAGTCTGGGAGCAGCCAGACTAACTCTTTCCCCCAGCCTCAAGTCGGAAAGAAAGCAAATGCACAAACTATTGACTTTTAAGACACTGCAATTTTCAGTTACTTATTCAGTATTTATTCTTCTGTCCTTTTTGTTTCATTCTCCAGCTCAAAATGTGCATTCAGTTCAAGTACTGTCTCTCATGGTGCTCTCATTTCATGCCAAACATAAGACATGCACACATACTTTAACTCTGCACACAGTTCAACACTGGCTTACAGCCTTACTGTGCATGTGTTTGATGTGTGTTAGAGATACGGCATGCAAATGTTGACGCCCCTGGAAGAACTCAAAAGGGAGGTTCATTACTCTAACCAATATCTAATATTCCTCTGGCTGGATTTTGCGTCGGGGGTTCTGCATTATTGTTCTTTAAGTGACAGCCGATGACTCTCCCGCAGATGGATGTGCTTTATTTCTCCGAGTTCCATCCTTATTTACTGTAATCAAACTGCACTCAGTCTGATGGTTGGTGATAAAGAGCTGTCAGCCCTTTTTGAGGCACGAGCACGCCCTCTCAGGATGTTATCTGTGGCCCATCTCATTATATCCGTGACACATCACACCAATAACCTCGCGGATAGAGCTTACAGGGTTTTTTTTAATGTTTACAGTCAGGTTATCTACTTGCAAAGGGAAGGAAAACTTGAACTGAATCATCAATGTTTCATCAATTCAGATTTATGAATTTTTCAGTAGCCGAGGAGTTCTTCAAATGCAAGCCAAGTCAACTTAGGAGAGGCTTGCTGAGAGCTTGGCTGTGTTTGTAGGCTGCTTGACATGCACTCACAGTCTCCTCCACGTGCATCAAACTCTCCTCCTCCTTTGTTTTTTCCTGTGAACACAGTTCACTTTCTGTGGCTTTTGCCAGTTTCCAACCTTATTCAACATTCCTTGCAATTTTCCTGTAACAGTACCGCTCGCCTTGAACTACCGTCTTCAGTTATTTATTCTGTAACTTCTGCTAGCGTTTCTGCTTCTGCATCTCTTAGTTTGTTGCTCTCTGCATTTTGCCTTTGATGGGAAACTGTTCACTGAATTTGCTGTAGTCAAGGTGAAACACCATCAGTGGCTGCTGTTGACATATTGCTTTAGTTTTAGACATTACCTTGAGAGTTTTTGTTCTGTGTTTCCTTTAGTCTTTTATCTCCAGTTCCAGCCCAGCCCCTGTTCTGCAGTCCAGTCTCTCTGCTTTTTACTCTCCACTGCAGACCCGCCTTGAGCAGCCGAAAGCAGGCTAGCTCCTCAGGGACAGTCTGCTGTGTACTGGATGGATGACTGGCTGGCTGGCTTCATGTGTGGATGTACAGATGACTGGGGGGCTGGAAGTGTGGAAATAGAGATGACTGGTTTCTTGCAGGATCAGAAAGAAAGAAAGAAAGAAAGAAATGACCATGAAAATGTATAACATGCTGGGGAAATTACAAATGATGTATTTATGTAAATCATGAATGCAACTGCTGCGCTACATGAGCCACCATGGCTGATTTTTCAGGATACAAGTGGGAGATCTTACCAGGTTGAGTTCTTTGTTTTTCATATTTGAAAAAAAAAATAGTTTACAGAGAAAAATGAAAAGATTAATACGAAACAGAATATAAATCAAGAGTCATCTGGTGCTTTTTACCATTAAAGCTACCACAAGGAACTTTTATTTTGTGTTGATTTTGAAGGCAAAAAGCAGTAGTTTTTCTACCAGCATAACCACAAAATATAATGTCAAAAATAAAAAAGTCTGACCTTGTACAGGTTCAGTAGCTCGCACCAGCGGAGCGGCTGTAGAATACATAGTTTAATAGAATGGCTTAGAAAACACCAAATGACCTGCTTGAATGAATTTTGTTTTTTTTTGTGTTCTTTTGCCTCAATAATGATCAAAATAATACACAGAAAAGGTCAGATTAGGAACACATATATGCATAATTCTTCTTGATGCATTTAGTGTTGCTTGAAATGACCAGGGCTTAGCTGAAGTTGCCTTTAAAAAAAAAAAAAAGTTTATTTCCCAGGAAATTGACTTCTTTTCCCAGGATATAAAAAGTCTCATTTTCAGGAAAAAAAATATTAATCCCTAGTACTGACTGTAGCTTGCTGAGCTTCCAGCAATACCTAAAGGGAGAGCATGTGGATTAGACAACATTTCTGCATTCTGAAGCATTGATCCAAACAAATACTGCCTGACACACTTTCTGGGGGCTTGATTGTTCATCATCTGTTAATTTACTCCACCACTACTAGACACAGAAAACCAGTTTGCTAATGCTAGCCAGTTAGCTATCAGGATTTTTCTATGGCACAGCATCACTTGGTTACCTAACCCGCAAGAGTCGATCCCAGTGGCTCACAGCTCGCCTAAAGTTTTGCTAACTGAAGCTAATTCTCAGCCAACTCCACACACACACCAATACCAACCCAAATCTGGCAGGGTTAAGGTATAAGCTAAAGCTGGCTGAGGTTTGGTTCTCAGGTGCCAGAAGTCAGCAGAATGTGCCAAATGGACATTTAGAAGCAGAGTCGGGGTCTCTAGCACAGCTGCTTCCGAGGTGCACGGAGGAGGGGAAAATGCAAAAGAGGGAACAGTCCAGCAACTATTATAATACACATCACGGTCTTAGATGCGAGCCAAAACAAACAGTGAAGTTGTTCTAAATACTACAAGCTGGAGTTTTACCTATTTGGCCAACAAATAGCTTGTAGCTTGTGAATTTCCTAATGTACCTCTTTTTGAAAAGCCTTTTTATTAGAATTAGCCCTAGTTTTTATGTTTTATGTCTCTATTTCCAATACATATTGTGTCCTTTGTTTAATCTGCTTATTGTAATGTAGTTATAGTTTGTGTACTTAAATGGCCTTTTACTTGTTCATTTATTTTCATTTTATTCAATGCCTTGTAACATTTCTTAAAATAATTTTAAAGCTTTACTGTTATTTATGATTTGTAGTTTTAAATTGGGCTATCCAATACTTTAGGCCCTTGCCTTTGAATGTGAGAGCACAGCTACTTGTTTATATACATTGTTATTAAGATGAGCCAAAGAAAAGAGACCATGCCACCTGCTGGGTAGGTCAGCGGCGTCTTCCCCGCGGAAAGACTCAGAGCTGGGAGGCTTGTGATGGCCAGCGAGAAGAGGCTTTTATCTTGTGCGCCACCTCTGAAATAGTTATCATTCCAGCCTTTGTGGGTTTGCTTAATTTGCCTCAACTGATGCCAGAAAACTTTGATGTATTATTCTTCTCTTGTTGTACCTTTAATGTTGTTCCTTGAGCCCAGCAGCCTCTGAGCAGCTGCCAGTGATGGTGAATATGTTGCTACGGGGACTGTAAACATGCAACTACTGTCCAACAGAGACGGCCAGATTGGCTGTACAGTGCACAGATATTGTTTGATCTGACGCCTGTGCACATAGTGTATTTGTGTAGACACGTTTTGTCCAGAAAATGTTAGTCTGTTTACTAAACATGCACTGATTCAGAGGTTATTGATATTCATGGTTAAAGCTTTGTTTGGAGTTCCAAGCCAGCAAACTCAAGTGGTATGAAAAAGATGATAGTTCAGAAACTGAGCACCACCCCCAGGATCTGGTGCTTTTCTCTGTTTTATGTATTTGCAAATTAAATATCCTTGGGTTTTGGACTGTTGGTCCGACAAGTTATTTGAAGATGTAACCTTGGGCTCTGGCAACTGTCGAGGATAAATCAGCGTTAGAAAAAATAACTGTTATTTGCAGACCTAATCATTTTTTCTGTCTTCTTGCCTGTCCCTGAAATATTTCGAGTGCTATTTGCTTACGGGCTCTATTGTCCAAAAATGAGGCTTTCTTGTGCTTGACCACTTCTCTCCTCCTCTCTTGCTGGCAATGAAACTCCTCTGACCTCACTGCGTAACATCTTGTCATTAAAGATGTCTGTAGCACGCATCATCAGTAGCAGAGATGTGATGTGAGTCTGAGTGTGATCATTTTTAGATGACATGATTCAACATGCCATATGTGTTGGAATCTTACATAGAAAGCAACAGTCTTGGGTGTTTTGACACTCACCATACGCTGTTGCATTCAATGCCTTGAGAAGGGAATTGTTTGCACTGCGTAGAAAGCGATGCTTCACAACAACGGCAACTGAAAACAAAGCAGCTGCAAAAGGGTGCCATTTTTTTCCACTCAAAACTGTGAATTTCAGTGAAAGGCTGCACATTTGCAACCCTTTTAAGCAACATTTACACATGTGATTGTGGTTGGAGCTATAGTAATAGTGTCGGGTAGATGGTTTACGGCTAAATTCCACCAGGCACGGCTGCGTTGAGTTACG
>JAJHUR010106018.1:4007-16964 GCA_027495735.1 Lutjanus campechanus
TTGCCTGTCTGTGTAAATGCACACACACAATAATTGGCAAAAGTTTGTGGTGGGATGTGAACCTGTGAAATAGCAGTGGGAAGGGATTGACTGGGCCTATAAACTGGGAATATATTACTCCTATAATGTAAAAACTTGTAATTCCAGTTATAGTGTTTTTCTTTGTTGGGCCTTGCTCGAGTTAAAAGCTTAAATGGATCCTGACATGCTCTGTAACTTTCATGACTCCAGGATCTTAGAATCAGAGAATTATCCTATTCAGTGGTTAGAAATTCAAACACAATTATGTTTTCTCATAAATGTTTTCTTGTCAACCTGAAAATGTGGCACTCTTTCCATAGATGGTGAAAGTGTGAGTGTGTGTTAGTGTTGGGCAGTATGTTTGAATTTTCCAACAGGCCACTGTCAGCCCAGTAACTGGCGATTGCTGATGTGTTTGCTGATGTGATGCTGATTTGTGCAGGTCTGTGTGTGTCGACACCCCCTCACCAGAGTTTCAGTTGGGAGATGTTTGCAAACTGTAAGTTCTCTATGTTTAGTGTACTACACATGTTCACTGCATCCTATAAATAAACAAAATATACTTACAAAATGTCAAGAAAGGAAATATTGTTACACCAACCACCTACAAACCCTTATTAAATGGAATAATACAACCATAACCCTTCTGAATCTAAGTTTCTCTCTTTTACCAAATGAAGACGACCTTGTTAACTCATCACAAAACACATTTCATTCAAACTCTACAGAAAAAAAAACTTCACCCGAACTGTGTTGGTTAGTCTTTCCACTGGTCCAACAATCACCAACTCTGCTTCGGTTGGGACAAATCCTTAATAAATTGTGTTGTGAAAATATTCTGGCTATATATAAATATAGCATCAACCTGCCACAGACAGCAGATGAAAATTAGCCTGTGTTGCTAAATTTGGCACATTTATGTGACTTAACTGATCATGTTGAATGAATGAATAAATGTGCACTGTCCCTTCTTAAATAAAATAAAATAAAATAAACATAAACTTAGACATAGCTTACCTTTGTATATGCTTCCTTTCTAAGTGCTGATAAAGGTGTACATGGTTCCTGTTCTGGACCTCCCCATGTGTTTTTGTTTGGATGCTGTTTGCAGATGCAGTCAATTTTATTATACAGGATTTGGCCGCTATGTCCTCCTGGACTGCCACAGCTTCCTCTCCTGCCTCTGGCATTCACTTTATTGGAGTGTAAGTGAAGGCGGGGTGAGGAGAGATGACAACCACTAATTGTAACAAAAATTTAGAATTGACGATCGCATTTGAAGAAGGAAGTTTTACATCCAGCCAAAGTAATAACATTCAAAAATTAATCAGACAGTGCACAGGCAGTTTAGCGACAATCCCACAGTAATGATCATGACTGGTCTCTAAATGAAATCCTGAGTCTACTTTGTCAGACACGAGGACATGGCACATTCTGAGGCGAGAATGAGACTTTCAAGAAGTGGTATCGAGACCAGTCTCAAGAAATACAACACTACAGAGCTTAGTGAGTGAACCGTATCCAAAATAGAGCCAAATACTAGAAACCAACCACAGTTATTCCGTTTAAATCTCGTCATGATTGCAATATCTATCCATTTAAAACCTGCTAGCATCTGTATTACTTGAACTTGGATCTTGAATGCCCACAATCCACTTTACGGAGGTTGAATTCTACCGTCATTCGTAGTTCTTATTCGCTCAGTCACAGTCTGTGTGTTTACCTTCAACTGATTTATTGGCCCTTCACTGCAGTAGCTGGCTGGTATGAGACACACATGAGAAAAATGTATGACCCCGCACCGTTCTGCTGCGACTAGTCTCTGTGGGAAACGGGGAAACTCAATATTATTTCTTCCACCAACAGGGGGATGCACTTAGCACAATGAGGGGGGGTCGAATGGCTTGTGATGTAATGATGTTTGGGGGGCTCTGTGGTTGTCACATTCATTTCACACAAAAGCAGCAATGACAACTGAGAAACAGACAGATTGGACACATCAAAGAGCTCCTGTGCACCTCCTCCTCGTCGGGTGGCACACACACTCAGCCCGCCCTCCGCCCACCATGCTGCAAATGACATTACCTGGTACTGTAAAACAAACATACCCAGACTGGCTTTGAACTGAAGGAACTTTATTTCAAAGAGGAGTGAGCTACCATTTCCACTGACCTGGAGGTTCTGCAGGGGTGTTGTGGGTGGGTGAAGGAGGTGGAGGGTGACCATCTTATCCCCTCCCCGCCTCCACATGCCACACTGCCTCCTGACTCCGTCCCGTTCCCTCCACCTTGTCCAGTTGTGGAGCTGAGTGACTGGCCCACTGTGCGATGTCAGTGACCCGAAACCCATTTACTGCCTTAAATCGCTGCCCCTGTCCACCACTCCCACCACCTCCACCTCCACCTCTCTCTAACGACACACTGCCACCCTCCTGTGCGTCGCCTACGGAAGATGACAAATCACCCTCTGCTCCTTAAATGGGGCTGAGACCCCGCGTGGCCCCTGGTCCCCTCCCTTCAGCCTGCCCTGTCTGCTTAGAGAGAGGATTCCTCATCCTGGAATGAGGCATTGGACCTGGCCGGCCCTCCACCCACAAGAACTGCAGCTTATATCTCTGTGTTTATCAAATCTACATGGAGAAAATAAACATTGTTTGAGCTTGATGTTGACAGATTGGCTGGAAATATGAATGTCAGCCATTGTGGAAAGAAGTGTTCATTTGTCATCAGGAGGATGGATAATGTCTTGTGTGTGTGTGTGTGTGTGTGTGTGTGTGTGTGTGTGTGTGTGTGTGTGTGTGTGTGTGTGGGTACAGGCTGCGAAATAACTGACTAGAACCACAATGGGTTCTCCGGCTTGTCCACATAGGAGAGCCCTTTTATGGTTCCTGATAGCTCCTTTTATAAAGGATCCACTTGAAACCTTTTCAGAGGGTTATACCTAGAACCATCTGTGAAAAGCTTCACCCAGGACCCCCCATGAAATGTTCTACAGAGAACCCTCATATGGTGTAATGTTTCCATCTAGAACCCTCTCTCGGAGCTCTGATCAGAACCTTTCCACATTCTAAGGGTGCTAACAAGAACCCACCCTGGGGGATCTCCTGTGAACCTTTGTATATTCCAAGGTTTTTATCTGGAACACACTGAGGGGGTTCTACCAAGAACCCTTTCATATCCCAAGGGTTTTTATCAAGAACCTACCCAGGGTGTTCTACCAAGAACCCTTTTATAGTCAAAGGGTTTTATCTAGACCCCACTCAGAGGGTTCTGCTGAGAACTTTTTTATATTAGAGTACAAAGAGCCCTTGATTAAATAACCCTTGAAGAACTCTTTCTTCCGAAAAGGGTTATTTGAATGAAATGGATCCTTAATGGAAGCCTTAGTCTTAATTAAAAAAAAAAAAACCTTGACAAACCTCTTCTTCAACAAAGGGTTCAGAAGAAAATGGTTCTGGGTTCTGGTTCACAAAGAAGTCTTTCGGAACCGTTATTTCTAGGGGTGTGTGTTACATCCCTGTTGCACGACATGATCCAACTGTGTGTGTGTGTGTGTGTTTGCGCATCTGTCTCCGTGTAGCCTATGTTTGCATACCTGTTGCATGAATTGGTCTATATGTATGTGTATGTGTGTGTGTATGTGTGCAGCTGTGTGTGTATGTGTGCTCACTACATAACCGTCTGGCTCCCATGTGAGGCAGTAAATCTATCATTCCTGCTGCGTTTACCTACCACTTCACAGAGCTGTATGTCCAGTGTAAACAACGTTTATCACTGCATGCAAATGAGCCTGTAAGCCGCAGCCTCCACAAAGAGTCCATTCACTCCCAGCATGCCATTTTACCAGCACATTGAATCCGATACCCCAGATTACAGGTTTATTCCCAGGCTTTGTGCGCTGCTTTATTGTCACTCGCACTTTACAATGGCTTCCTCCAAATGTCATTTTACAAATAGTCTGCGTTTTCTGGAGCCATTATTAGGGTTATGACCAATACCAGTCCACGTAAATGTCATGTTTCGGGCTTGACAGGCCTGCTCTGAACATGAGAGACAAGATTTATCTCCTTTCCAACCTCCTCTCCTCCTTTTTCACCTTCTATTTCCTCTTCTTGTAACTCCTCTCATCTTTACTCCTCCTTTTTTGTTCTTTTCCCCTCCCCGCACCCTCTCGAGGAGGTGGTGGTATGTGTTGATTGTAGTAATTTTGCTCTTCTGCCCTTGAGAAACAGCACCATGTTTAGAATCATGTACCTTTTGTATATGTGAGGCCAAAATGATCCTTTTATTAAAACCCCTATCTAATCCAGTTGACATTATTCACCTCTCATGTGTTGAAAACCTGGATTAAACCTATTATGCACCGGTGATCAGATTCCACATTAACATGTTCAGTATAATAATTGTGACCACCGCCGGATTTCATAGAGTTTTAGTGTCCCATGATGATTTTATCATCTTTGGCATAAAGTTAAAGTTGGCCATCAGCAGCCTTCAGAAACTCACACTGGCTGAAGGCTGAGCAACAGCAGCACGTGTTGCTGTAAATTACGACTTAGGGCCCCACTGGGAGGTAGAAAAGATTTATAGGACACTAATAAGCACTATCTCCACAGCAGATCACACTACAAGACACTGTCTGTGTGTGTCTGTGTGTGTGAGAAAGAGAGCTGAAGGGAGGGACAAAACTGAAAAAAGTGTGCACTTACAGATACGCATAGTGCACGTGTTTATGGTTTAAGACAATGTAATATAATATTATTTTTTGAGCATTTACATGAGGAAACTGAAATGTGGAGCAGTAAAATAACATCATATACACAGTAAAACTGAAAATAAGTGTGACTATACAGTGGATGATGACTAGACTTAATAACTCAAATATGTCAAGAACCCCTTCAGTGAAAATATATGAATCATAAATGAGAGAAAAACTTAGCCACAGTAAAGGTGCACAGGTTAACAGCAGCAACAAATAAGAATGAAAATCTGCACTCTGTTAATAAGATGTATATGTTTAAATAATGATAATAATAATCATGTCAAAATGGTTAATATATATATAATGAATCAGTGTTTTTAAATTAGTTGACAGCAGACAAATAATTGATCGATAGACGAGATGCTGCAGTTGATATCCTATGTGATAAATGATTAAAGGGGTGCTCCAGCAATTTCCACATGGTTTGGAGACTTGCATGGGACAAATTTGAAAAAGAATGGTTAAAGCTGATGCAGCGGAGGCTGATATATCCTCTTGTTATTCCTCGTATGGGTCAAGGTCCAGAAACGCTGGATCCTACATTTCCCATAATGCACCTCAAAAATATTTCCGTACCTGGTAAATACATAGATGTATAAAATGAACTAGACAGCACACGTCTGTAAAACTGCTGACAGGACACCTCGAACTGCAAACAAAATCAGTTGCGACACTTTCTATGATAAATTTTTGGTCCACGGAGTGATCCACGGTTTTAAATTTGTACAACTTAACTAGAGCTGAGAAAAAACTATTTAAAAATCTCTGATGTCATCACAATGCAAAGTCTGTGGGCCGAGCAGGAGCTCACAGCTGGGTGTGAGAGGGGAAACACTACTGTGCATATTCAGTGGGATGTGTAACCAAGAAGTAAACCCGAAAACTTATTCAGCTTATGTGCCAGGCGAGCAATTCTCTTTGGACTGAATAGGCGCAATCTTTGCATACACAATCTAGTTAATTATCATACATCTAATGTGTAAATGCCCACATCTGGCAGACTCCAAGCTGAGATGACCTTGATGAAATCAATCATTGTTGTTTTTCTTACCAGACTTTGGAAAATTGTTTTCACAAGCTGTATAGTATGATGAATAAACTGAGCTCTGGTTGTGAAATGCATATTTTGTTTGAACCATAAGACTGTTAAACTGATATCCTGAATGATCTTTGACCTTCAGATGCAGAGCTGTGTGTGCTACATGATCCCACAGCAGGCAAGTAAACTAAGCCATCCAAGAAGATTTTGGGTCTTGTTCTTCAATTTTCTCTCTGGGGATCCATTCTTTTGCAGCTGACACAGATTCAGTCGCGGCCTAGTGCTGCCCGCTACATCAGTTTAAAAGGCGTCCAACATGGGAAAGTTCAGACAAACATTATGCAAATGTCCCCTGATGCAATGAGGCAACCAAGCGAGAGCTAATCATGCTCGTTGACTAACAGAAACAGAAGCACAGAATTGTTTACTCCTCTGCTCCAATAGTACAGTGAAGGTCACTTCTAACACAGATATGGAAGCGATCAGTCTTGCCCGCTCTGGCGTAATTGTTGGAATAAGACAACTTCAGAACTAGAAAGTAAAAAAAGACAGAAAACAATGCTGTTCTGTACTCTTGAAAGAAACAGTGCAACAGGTGTGCAGTACAGCAGCTCTGTCAGAAAGCACAGTATGTAAATTACATGCGCAGCGCAACAAACCCACAGAGATACAACCTCACGAGAGGGCAGAGACTGATTCTGCTTTGCATCAGTATGTGTGAATGCAGTGTTACTCTGTTTTGCAGCAGTGACTTGCTAAGCCTCCTCCTCCCAGAAGGCTTTTTGACAGATCAGGCTTCTCTGCTCTGAGCCCGACACACTTATTTCTCAGAGGAAAAGGATCTAATAAAGACACTGCAGCTAAAATGATTTCATATTCAGCCTGCTGGCTGTGTGTGTATATGTGTGAGCAGTGTGTGAGGTTAGGACATGCTCCCTGTCAGTACTGCTTTTGGTTTGACATTGCTGCCTCACTGTAAGAGCTGTCTTTGACAGGGCAACAATACCATCAAATCTGACTGAAGACACTCTCACATAAAGAGAGAAAGAGAGCGAATATGCTGATGTTGTGACTCTGTGTGTGTGTCTGCATGTTTAAAGGCAGTCAGAAATGCCCATATGCTCTTATTTGTTTTGTGTGTGTGTGTGTGTCCCTGTCAGTCTGCATGTGTGTTCACCTGTGACAGTGGCTATTCATCAGAGAGAGATGAACTCATGAGGGTGGGTCCCACAGAGGGATTGGTGAGTGTATGGGCTTGCGGCCTGTTTTAAATCCAAGGTTAATCCTAGCCTTTCACACTGGAGAGTCTAGTTAACAGAGAACGTGGTGGGTGGGTAGTGAATGGAGTGGCAGAAAGACAAACTATGATTGGATAGTGCATGTTTGAAAACATAGTGAGGAAGTTTAAACGTTTGTTGCTTTTTGACAATTCGCATTTTCCATCATGTGCTAAATCTAAGCCTATAAAGTTGTGAAGTCAATGGAAAAAGAAAAACAGTGTTAATGTTCCTAAAGACAGAAACAACCTCACTGATATTTTAACTATACTAAAGTTATGATTATTTTATGGCCATCAGTTAAAATATTTCAACTTAATTTACGAAAAATCATGGTTTTTTTTTTTCTTACAGTTTGAACCAGTAACAACCTTAACCGCAGCTGCTGAGAAGCCAGTGAGATTTGTGAATCAGAGCTGTAGTAAATCCAAAGGGCTTTGCTGTTGCACATGGGAACAAAACACTGTGCTATGAAATTCTGTCTAATCTAATTCAATCTAAAGGGGAAGAAAGCACAACCATAACCATCTACAGCAGTAAAATGCAACATACACATTAATGCAGCAGTAATATTAGAGATCAGCTATATCATACATTCATTCACACTTGAATATAGCAGATATAATGGATATATTGCCCTGCCCTATGTGATGTAGCTTTTGTTTGTGAGAGCTTTGTGGCAGTCGTGGTCAGAGCCAGTCTGTCCTGCTAGCTTGGCTTTAAGCTCTTTCTTCTTTTCCTCAAAGTATTTTTCCAATGCATTTAGTTACAGTTGCTCTTGAAGGCATAACCTACTCTGGTTTGAGGTTCCAAACAAGTTCTTTGAATCCCTCTACCGCACTGATTTGCAGCAAAATAACAGCATAAATGTGGCACGCATCACACTTTCTCTCCACGGCTAGCTACAACATGATCTTTGGCTGCGAGCAATCTTCAGACAGCGACTGGGTGCTTGTTCTTAATGTGCCAGAGCATAGTGCCAGAACTACTACTAAACTGAAGAGTAGCATCCCACAGTTAAATATTTGACTTTGTTGCCTTTCTGAAGGAAATGTTCCTACACCAAGCTTCATTTTTTTAAACTTTTAACTGCTAACTAGCTAGCAAGCTAGCAGTACCATTAGCGAAGTGTTTTTGTGTGCAAATTAACCTATAGACCAACATGCGTACTGATCAAAAAAGTTAATTGACATTCCTAGATATAACTAATGTAAATAAAGCAGTTGCTTTTCCATCCAAAAGACACAAAGTAACATTAAAATTCATTTTGCCTTGTGTCTCACCACATGATCAAGATAAGTGCAATATTCACTCTCTTTTTAGCTCTGTTTTGGTCTCCACCAAGCCATGTTAAAAATGTGTTTTTAGCTGCTAAATACTACAGTTTCTTCAACAGCCAATCACTAACTTTGGGTGTCTGCCAGTTGGTGTTGGGTCAGTGGTGCACAGTGGGTTCCTCGGAGCTTTGTTTCATGCATGTCCAAGCTTTTTAGCCACTAGTAACGGGGCTTTGACATCCTGGAACCTTTGTAACTCTGTCGAGCTAAAAGAGGGAACAGAGAGTGAAGAAAAGGGCGACAAAGAGAGATGGTTAGTACGTCTGTCCATGCCTCTAACTCACTGTGCACTGAGTTTATGCATGGTCACAGTTCCAGCACCACCATTGCTTCCAGTTACAGTTACACAGACCACTCACATATACACATGTCGTGCCACCATCCCCAAACCTCAGGCACACACTCCCTCTCAGGATTCATATGTGCTTCTTGGCAGCAGCTGCAGCCCTTTGTACTGTGGAGTTAGCACAGTGTGTGTGTCAGTTCATGATTCACTGTGTGTGTGTGTGTTCTTTCCCACTGGCACAGCTGACAGGGCATTAAACTACTCTGAGCAGCATGTAGCCACTGGCATGTAGTCTGCAGGGGATTTAGAGGGCAGAGAAAGTCACTGTTTTTCTCTTGGTTGCCCCACACACACACTTCCTTTCTTTAATGTGGGTGTCACTCCCCTTACTGTTCTCAGACATGTGCGCGCGTGCGCACACACACACACTTAGACACAAAAAAGGTGAAAATCCAGTGCGAATGATGAAATCCATCCTTTGAGGTTTACTTTTCTGCTTCCCAGAGTCTTTCTTTCTCTCTCTTGCCTGATTGATTGTTTCGCCGTGTTTTCGTCAACAGAGAATTCCACAGGAAACGACGGTAATTAAGAAATACTGATGCTGGATACATCTATTTGCTTTTCCAAAATGATCATTAGCAAAATTCGGCCGCAGTCGTTCATCACTGTACAGCAGCACTTGGCATTGGACACACACGCTCGCTGCGGGCCTATCCCAGCATTTCTCTCGGCGATGACTTCATTAGAGCTCGATTTGCTGTCCTGTAAACATGTCTCTCTGGGAGATATGATATAATGGCTCGACTAACCGTTCATCTGTCTTCCATGCACATGGTAAAGTATAACATCCCCAAGCAATACAAGGGGGTGGACAAAATACTGGAATCGACATGACATGGAATTTAACTTTGCATGCTGATAAGTTTGTTAGCTTTAAAACAGGCCTGATGATGTTTTTATTGAAATATGAGGCAATTAGTTATGCAGTGAAGTTGATGAGAGGCTCAGCATTCACAGCAGAGCATCAGTCACAAGAGGAGCCTGGAAAATTGTTAACACCATGGAAAACTGAAACAGTTGAGGTTTCCATTCAAGAAACAGAAATCCTACAGAAATCCTACCACCAAAATATGAATTCTCTTAACTTTTTTGTGCAAGGAAATATGAAGTATAATAACGATACTGCAGCTGTTGTGTATAATTTTCCATTATTTAAAAGAGGATAAATGTTTCTGGACATTTTGGTGGAAAACAGTGTCTAAGCTTCAATCCTCTGGGTGGGCCTTTCCCGTGGCGATGGTTGACTGATATCTAAGAGCTGGTGTTGCTAGGAGACACGGTGTCTGCCTCTGTGGTGCTCTACCGACTACAGCTCATCATAGCACTGTTCTTTGTCTGCACAAAGCAATGTGACGTATATCCATTTAACAAACTGCACATCTGTTCAAATTGGAGTTGACAGAAATGAACAGATGTGCAGTTCATAAAACAGATATACATCACACTACATTGTGCAATTAGAGAGTAGCCTATTAACCTTCTTCCACAAGCCCGCATAGCATTGGTTATGTTCCATTAGTAATTTAATGCTGACAGCCCCCAACATTAAATATTGTATTTTGGAGGACCCCTCTTGCTGTTCAGTGTGCATCCATGCTAGTTAGCAGCTAGCTTGCTAATGAAAGCACTGACTCCCACTACACAAAGTTTTGTCCATGTTATTTTAACACCTGCTGAGTCAATGATAGCTTGCAAACTCAGTGCTATTTGTTACACATTATATAATGGTCCAGCTAGCATTAGCTATTTCTCTTTCATAAGTCCAGTTGGTGATAGAAGTAAAAACTCACAGCAACAAGCAGACCTCTACCCTACCTATATCTGCTATCGGTATGTTACCATGTTATTTGAATCATGATTTGGAATAATGGAGTGAATGAGGTTGCTCAAATAACAAAATGGACAAAGAAACAGCTAGCATATATATGCTATTTTTTTTAATCAATGGATTTTAATTTTTGTTTGAGGACATTCAAGTTTAAAACAACCTGGATCATGTAGTTTTGGCCATTGAACCCTGTCTCCCAGAAATGGTGTTTATACACTATTAATTTGAAACAGCGTGTATAACCATTATTTAAATTCAAAAATCACTGAGAGTTGGCTGTGATTTACAATAATGTTGAGTACAGCAGTCCAAATAGTGAGTTGGATCCATAAATGGTATATTAATATACAGTCTATGGTTGAAGAAAGTTGTCTCCCCCCTGCTGCCTCCTCCCCAGATTTGAAGCTCAGGCAGTTTGCCTGCAGGCTTCAGGGACACCGAACAGGACCGCAAGATGAGTCTAACATTACACTTCAACAATAACAAATGACAACGAGTCCTACCCTGTAAAAATGATCAGCTGATAAATGTCAATTGTCTGTCAAGGTAAAGCTAAGCCCATTAGCCTGAAAACAAAAGCCCACTGCTCCGTAAATATACATTCTGGAGTTGGACTCTTCTAAAAGACTGCTAATTATTTCTTATGATTCATAAACTTTGACTTAGTACAGTAAATATATTACATACTGTATTTCTCTTTTAAGGTTAGAGAAAGATTGTGACCTTGGTTAAATACACTGAAAGTCCAGTGAGACACAATGTGATTAACAACATGTAACTGAAAAATCAATTTTTCTTTTAAACTTAACCAAAGTGGTTTTGTTGCCTAAACCTTCCCACAGAGGGGATTTGAGATGGGGTCAAAGTCCTGTACTTTGTCCACATCCACCTCCGACCCCGACTGTGAGTCTGGCTCCGCTGAAGCAGATGAATGTAGTGCTTCATTCACTCAAAAAAAAAATGTCTCTGAACATAATCCCAGCGGCGATTACAATTGTTACCACAGCGTAATTGTTAAAACAATTTAGAAATATATAAACATCATTTCTTGGAGACAGGGTTGGGCATTAATTCCTAAGAACTCTGTACTCACCAAGTTACGGTTGCAGAGATAGAATTGCAGAGATCCCGGAACGCGGCAGCATCACTAAAAAGAAGCCCAATGGGTAAAACTATCACCCAAACTGGGTGGTAAACCTTCATCACAGAGCAGCCTCTTAGTGCATTTTTCACCAAACATTTTTATGGTTATCTGACCACAGACTGCTTGTGTGTTTTTGCCCCATCAGACTTTGTGGTAGCAACATTGCTGTGTTCCCAGATATCAGCAATTACACAGGTGAGTGCAGTGTTATTACAGATAGAAATTGTGGCAAAAATAAGACCCAAGTTGTTTTCCTCTAAGGTACGATCTCATAAATTATCACAAAATCGAATTAACGCTTCTGAGACCGCATTTTTATCACTCACTTTCGAAACAGCTTGCCTCCCAGACTAGTGCACACAGAAGCCTCATCAGTTGGGAGGAGCGCACACCCTGCAGCTCTGGAAAATATAATAAGGTCAAATGCATCTTTCATTTTTAGGCTGCATCCAGACAGGTTTATATTTAGAAGAAGCCAAAGGAAGACGGCTGCCAACCATTCAAACATTGTGGTGATCTGTCAAGATTCTGCAGCTTTCCACTGAGAGTCATCGGGTCTAATGATCGCTCTGCAGGGATGAACAGTCATGTGTTGTGGAGAGCTGACAACCTGCAGGGTTTCAGTCCAAACAGACATTGCAGCAGGTGATTTCACTCTCCTGTCGCTGAGATTACCTGACCAAAAACTTCGAATAGGCTGAAAAAGGAGGACAAAAAGGAAATGTTCAGACTTTCTGATGATTTCTTAATATGTCCATGAAACGTTGTTGCACAACACACGGTAAAAGACAAAAGGGGAGCAGAAAATCTGTGAAGGCAAGACAGTGCATCGTGTCCGCACATGACAACACCACCAAAACAAACAAACAGAACAAAAACCAGATTAACTAACATAACCAGCCTGACAAACTCACTGCTGTTTGAACGAAGGTGTGAAGAACAACACTCAGAGGTGTCGGCACATTAAAAACTCTTTTGATCCGTCTGTACAAATTATTTGTACTGATTCCCACCATCTCTGCCTCTCATACTTTTTAGAGCTGGCTGAGAGTATTGATTTACAGTCTGCTGAGGTAGTGTTGGAGAGTGGAGGGATTTGAATTTAATTGTTGGAGTGTGTGCTGAGAGTACTGATTCACCGCCAATGTCTCTCTCTCTCATGGACAGATACTCACACACACACACACACACACACCTGTCTCTT
>JAJHUR010106019.1:0-33582 GCA_027495735.1 Lutjanus campechanus
CGCATTTCTGCACGGCTGGTTGTCAGAGCGACGGGAGTGCAACTGCATTCCTATGCCAACAGTTTCATCTGTGTGTGTGTGTGTGTATGCGTTTCCCCACATATTGTCATCCACAAGTGTTTCAATGCTAGCTAGAAAGCTAGCAGCTAATTTCTGCTAGCATACAGATTGAAGGTTTTGGTTCCAGAGAATTCTGTCAGTCACTGGCTGCACAAGTTGACATTTTGATGATCACCTGTGTTTTTTTGGGCTCTTTGAAGTGATCGCATATGTGTGTGGGTTTGCCTTTTTCTTCTCACGAGTGGTGTATTTGTAATTACTATTGATTTAGTGATTCCTGACCAGGCTCTCTGTAGACTACATCCTCCTCCTCCTCAGCTTCTTGTCTTTACTTTTCTTTCTAGTGTTCATTGTCTTCAACTGGCCTTAAGCTTGTTTATGCCCAACATCAAAGGGGCAAATAAAATCTAGAGTTAAAATGCTTCAAAGGGACCTGAGAGTTTGAATAATTAATATGCTCATATTACATCAGATTTCAGCATCGTAATTGTTTATGTGAGTCAATGATGATTGTCAGTTGTGATTCTGTATTTACTGATAGTTTATAAAGATTCTCATGCAGGTTGTGAAAAAATAAAATAATTGTTCCACAGTGTTTTTGATAATAATAATTTGCAAAATAGTGGAACAACTCAACTCAATAACATTTTTTTGTTCTTTCTGGTGTGCTGCTCAGCTGCTAGCTCTGTTTAAGTCCTGTGAAGAATATCAACTTCTGCCCTCCAACAGGCGATTCAGAGTCCGTTCATTCAAGTGGAACACACTGAAGAATTCTTTTAAGCATCAAACTATCCTGTCTTGACTAATGTGCTTCGTCTGTTGTAAGTGTCATATGTGTAACTTTAGGTTTAATTTGTGGAAACTCCTGAACAGAGCTGCCCAAGGAAGCAAAATGGAATTCAGTATATACTGACAATAAATGTTGAATTATACGTAAAGCGTGGATGATAACACTCTACTCTCTGTCTTCTCTTTCTAGATCGTAGTTTTGAGGATGACGACAGTGTTGATGGGAATCGCTCTTCGTCGGCCCAGGCTGCCTTCAAGGTCCCAAAAGTTCCCAAGAAGCCTGCAGAGTCCTCCTCTGCACGCAGGCCCAGCGCTACCGGTGGCAAGCTAGGTACTTAATTTACTGAAAATTTACACACACAATTTATGCAGAGAACATCTGTGTCACCAAGTTTAAAACAGACATTTGCACATTGAGGAAGTGGTGTTTATATCATTGATTCATGACTAGTGCTTCCTACAGGCCAGTGGTTGCCAAACTTTTTCGGTCATGTGCCCCGTCTACATATGAAGCACTACATATGTCTACATATGGTGAAGGTAGCACATTCAGATGTTATCAAAGATATTGCAACAGTTTGAATTAGATTTCAATAATGTTACACCCGATCTGCCATGTAAAGAACAAAGAGAATGACACATGCATTGGCTTAGAAACAAACAGTCAGCACTCCCATTGGTTGGAAAAAGAGAAAGATGCATGAGTAGGCCCAGTAACCTAGTAGTAATAATAAGAGTGCCAAAATTACACCATCACAACGCCATGACATTTATCCTCTTGCGCACCTTGTGGAGGCAGCAGAAACTCTGCTTTAGGCTGGTAGCAAATGAAAATTATCAGCGTCATTACAACTGGCAAACCTTACTTTTATCCATGTGGAAGTTTATAACTAGTTTTCCAGTGAGCAGTGCATTTCTATATGCACTATGTCACTATTTGATTATTTAGAGTTCTTGACATCCTGCTGCCTATCATTGGGCCAGAAGAGTCTAAGACCATAAAGCATCATTAAGTATTGAGGAGTATCCTCCTTTTGTGAGGAAATCTTTTGTACAGACAGGAACTTGAATGACTGGTAGGGAATTTCCTGCGTGGAATTACACAATTCAAAATACAAAACTGCACCACAACAGGAAGCAATGTTGGTTATTCATGTAATAATACAAAATAATTGGGAAAGAACACACTGTCATTTTTACGTACTTTGCTGTTTGAAATGGTGTTTTGATATTTGGATGTGAAGTGAACTGACTCCCAGCCCAGGTGTCTGAGCTCCTTGGATTTTTTTCTTCTTGGTCTAAATCAGTTGTGATACAGCCGTCATTTCATTCATCACATCTGATTTTTCATGGCAGGTACAACATATATGTTAAGTTGTACAGCCCTGACAACTCCATTATGTATTCAATTGCAAGCATTCAATTGTGGAAATTATATTCTTTGCAAGGTCTAACATGAGGTGCCAGGTGGGGTTCGGCCCATGCGCCTTTAGTTTCACACATGTGGTCTAAATGCATGTGCATGTGAATTTAGTTGAAATAATTTAACACTAAAGATTAGAGCTGGCACTCCGTACTCAATACCTTTAAGGTATTGACTGAATTAAGACAGTACCAAGTAGTAACTCTTCTTCAGACAAATCATACCCCCATTAAGTCCTTTTGATACCCAGATCTAGAACGAATTTGAGCATGGTGTATTTGAGAGAGGTGGCAGTTCAACTTGCCAAAATGCCACCAAAACACTGAAAAGTACATTTGTTGCACTACATACCTGTGGCGTCTGATAAAAACGAATGTATAAAATGCTGAAACATTATTTCAAGAATGCTTTCATTCACATGATGGGTATCAAATGAAGTAGGAAAAAAGGTATGAAACAAAGTACTCTTTGGTATTAGAATCACTGTAAGGGATACTGCTATTGCCACTGGTATTATATATTTTTTAAGGATACCCAGCCCTACTAAAGATGAACAAAATCTGCTGTACTAACCTTAAATATCCTCAGACAGTTCAGTGTAGGTGACCTGTTTCCAGGATGTGCCTGCAGCCAGCTGTGTGTAACGGTTCTCTGACAATATATTACTGGAGGTCACAGAATAGAACAGACTATTGGGGCAGTTAGAAGAAGATAAAGGACATCAGTCCACAGTGACACACAGTGTCTCCACAGAAATCTGATACACTCATGTCCTTATCATCAGCCTCATATCTGTGCTCGACTCAGAAGCTCTGCCTTTGAATCAGTTTATATCTTCTTTCCTGTTGAGAGAGCCTCCTCCTCCTTTCCGTAAAGTCTCTCTCCTGCTGTGGATGGCTGGAGTGTTGTGTTTGCTTCCTCTTTGCATGTATTGATTTTCCCCATCTCCCTCTCTCTCTCACAATGGGAAGAAAGCTGCTTTCCCACAACCGTGTTGTCAATTTGCTGCTGCCTGCTGCTCTGTCTGTGTCAGCAATGTCACATATACATGCACACATACATGCGTAGGTGTTAGTGTTTTACAAGCGAGCAGTCTGTCTAAGACTTGCTACGCTGCTCTTTTGGTTGGACACACAAGACTGTGATCTCTTGTCGCTCGGATCATTACTGTCTTATTGATCGTGGAGCGGCTGTTAGAGGCTGAAGTCAAGGGCATGCTGGGTATTTTTCAGCTCTAAAACCTTGACCTTTGCCACAGATTTGTGATGCTAACTTAATTTCTTTTTCTGTGAATTAGTTTGTCTGGTTTTTACTCTGCTATATCAGACTAGTTTCCACGATGGCAGTGATGGGAGGCCCTGTTATCTTCATTTGCATTTAGATGACAGCACACCCACACACTTAGGCAACGCCCGACAACAAGGCTCAGACAGAAGATGGATATTTAAATTTTGCCAGTAACTGGCAGGAAAAAAGTCTAGAGCTTGAAAAAAGTCTAGAGCTGTATCTGGAAGGATCAAATTTCAGAGCATGACTTGTCTCAAAGGCAATTACAACAGTCTAATTATTTTTCACCCTTCTGGTTAATGATCCTTTTTCTACATTTTATAATCTCCCAAATCTATTTATCTAAGTAAAAACATAATTTGTTTACAAGTTTAGGATGAACACGTTATATTGAGCCTAAATGCTGATGATTAAATACTTGTTTCTCATATAAAAACTAGTTCTTGCACTTGTGAAAGCCATCAGCTAGTATAATTAGGATTATTATTGCAGCCATAACTGCTCACCATGATAACACGCCACAAACTTTTCTATTTTATGAAGCTGGCAATAAAAATTATTAAAAATGGTGATGGGTGCTGCTAGCTGCTTGTTTCATGGCCAGACTGCTGCTCTGTTACTCCCTGAGAATAACAGAGGATAGTGCCTGCAGATACCCAGCCGGCTACATCGATGTTCCCCAGCTCTCTAAGGGTCATGTAGAGGTTTGATATGACATGTCTTTGAGGCACAGCCTGATATGAAAACCAACCCCAGGGAAAAGGAGGCGAGGATGCATTTCCACTGCCTTTCTCTCTGTTATATTCAGTTCTCCTCTACCATGTTTATGCTTTCCCTTTATCCTCTTCTTCTCTCCAAAATGTACCATCTAATATTCTCATCCTCTTGGATTGCTCTCAGCTCCTCCTTGCTTGCTTTTTTTCTCCTTCTTTGTCTCGTCTTTCTTTCTGCCTCTTCAGTTAGAACTTGTCGGAGGTGTGGTCTACAGGGCCTCCTGCCCCCCAGAGAAATATGATTGACATGCCCATTACTGCCAGGAAGTCCATTAGAAGCAGGCTGCTCTCTCTGACTTCCGTGTGTGGTTGTGTGCATGTAATTGGAAGTGTTCTTGTGTTTTTGTGAGTTAAACCAGAATCACAAAACCAAACGGTGCAGAAATCCAATTGTGTAAATGCGCACACATACACACATACATTTATTAATCAACTCTGCTCTGATTTTCTAGTATCCAAGGAAAGTGCCGGGGCAATTGATGAAGAGGACTTCATTAAAGCCTTCACAGATGTCCCTACTGTCCAGGTACACTACACACAGGAGCACGAATGTAGACAATCACACATTCATCCCATTTGATAACCAAACTGTCAAGGCCAGACTGTGTGAGACTTTTTTCTGTCCGCCCCGTCCCTTCTTTCATGTGCAGATCTACTCATCAAGGGATCTCGAGGACAACCTGAATAAGATCCGTGAGATCTGTTCAGATGACAAACACGACTGGGACCAGAGAGCCAACGCTGTTAGTAGATTCTCCTTTTTTCAGTAATATCAATGAAATGACCTTTTGTGGCATTACTTCTTTAATCATTGTTGATGCCTGTAATGTTTTTTGTTTTGTTTTTTTTACAGCTGAAGAAGATCCGCTCACTGTTGGTGGCAGGTGCACCCACCTATGACTGTTTCTACCAGCACCTACGGCTCCTAGATGGAGCATTCAAACTATCAGCTAAAGACCTGCGCTCACAAGTTGTCCGAGAGGCCTGCATCACTGTGGCGTGAGTGTTGATTGCAGATGCTGCTGTCACTGGAGGGCACATTTGTAATAACAAAATAGACAAAATACTGCAAGAAGCTTTTAATTTTGCAGTAGTCTCCCATATATGTTCAGAAATTGCTGGATGTGCTGTAAAATATCACATCTGCTCTGTGAACGTTTTATGCTCTTCTCTTGATATGTTTTTGTTTTTTTTCACTTGCCTGCAAGTGGGTCTGAAATCTACTTGCCCGAAGACAATTTTTACTTGCCCCTATACAAACTGTTTTATCTATTGATGGTTATCAAATCACAATAAAAACTTAAGTTATTTGTCATGTTTTTTCTTTATTTTAAAAAAAGAGATGGACTTGTTACCTGTGAGTGAGTGAGCGAGTGAATGTGTGAGTGAGTGAGTGAAAATCCAGGCTATAGCAGATGTTTTGCATCTAAAAATCTCATGAAACTATACAAATATAAATCTTAATTACACCTGAAATACTCTTTGCCATGCTGATAGCCATCTTTGTACAACAGGCTCAGCAATGATATTGGCAGCTGCTGGCCCAGCAGTGCTAATGCTTCTATTATCAGCTCCAGAAAACAGTCATGGGTTTAATTATTTTTTTTAACTACCTGCCTGTTTGGACAAGTGAGCTGCTACATTTACGAGCCTGACATGGCGTTTTACTTACCCCTCAGGCTATCCTTATCATGGAGAGTTGGCTTGTTCAAATTATGAGAACCTGAATACTTCAATCTCAGTGTTAGCAAAATGTTCATAAATGTGTGATTACTCGCACAGCCTTGATTAAGCACTCAATCACTGATTGCACACCACCTTTATTATGACTGTTATTGCAGTTTTGATTGTGTTTTGTGCTTTTATCATCAATTTGTTGAGTATTTGCCTGTGTCCTCTCATAGCCACCTCTCTACAGTGCTGGGGAATAAATTTGACCATGGAGCGGAGGCCATCGTTCCAGTTCTGTTCAACCTCATCCCCAACTGTGCCAAAGTCATGGCCACCTCCGGTGTGTCGGCTATCCGCATCATCATACGAGTAGGTTCTGCAAACACGAATATGAATTCTGTCAA
Organism: Lutjanus campechanus; assembly: GCA_027495735.1. Classification (NCBI taxonomy): domain Eukaryota; kingdom Metazoa; phylum Chordata; class Actinopteri; order Lutjaniformes; family Lutjanidae; genus Lutjanus; species Lutjanus campechanus. Next base: position 6,408 of record JAJHUR010106019.1, read on the forward strand.
CAGTTTTGTTGAGATTCTTTGTAGTCTGATCATTGGATTTTTCTTCTCATTTCACATCGTTCCCTCCTTGCAGCACACCCACGTCCCCAGACTCATCCCCTTGATAACAAGTAACTGCACATCCAAGTCTGTGGCTGTGAGAAGGTGAGATTAACAAAAGCACTGGTGTTGACACTGCAGTGATAAAGAGTGTGGTAATGAGCAGCTATAAGATCATGATGTGCTTGTAATGATGCTGCTGTTAAGTGGTGTTTTCTGTGATAATGAGAATGCTAAAAATGTGTCATCTCCAGGCGCTGTTATGATTTCTTGGACCTCCTACTACAGGAATGGCAGACACACTCTCTAGAGAGGTGAGGACTGATCCAACACTGCAGCAGAGACATGACCATGCAGGATTCACGTTAGTGTGGGTTACAAAGGAATAAAGGATGTTTTTCTACTTGTTCACACTTCAAGCACCTTTTGTTTCTCCATATCTCTCTCCCTTGCAGGCACACGGCAGTTCTGGTAGAGAGCATCAAGAAGGGAATTCGAGATGCAGACTCAGAGGCCAGAGTGGAGGCCCGCAAGTAAGCCACACTAATATACACACTCACATGCCAGAATTTCTGAAAACTAAATTATTTGAAAGAAGAAAGTAGTGTTGGATATCTCATCCCCCTTCTTTTCCTCTCTAAATCCCTTCATTCCTCTCTGCTTGCTTCTTTCTCTGTCCACCTCTGTTTGTTTTCTTCTTCCCTGCTGTCTCCCTCTCCTTCAGGACCTACTGGGGTCTGAGGAACCACTTCCCAGGAGAGGCGGATGCACTTTACAACTCCTTGGAATCGTCATACCAGAGGACCCTTCAGTCCTGTCTGAAGAGCTCTGGCAGTGTGGCCTCACTTCCCCAGAGTGACCGTTCTTCATCCTCCTCTCAGGAGAGCCTCAAGTAATCAACGCTCAGCTTTGCTCCTTCATAGCTCACGTTAATCCTCTAGGGTTGTTTTAAGACTACCTCTGAGTATTACAAATGAAGTTTGAAGTCATTTTGTCAGGAATCGTTTTGAGAAATGTTTTTGTAAGATTATCAGATCTCTTCAATTTACTTTCATTCTTTCTTCTCTGTTGTGCAGAGAAAATGTTATGTCAAAACATAATTTTTAGTTGAATCAGCACATTTTCCCTGAACCGGCCATCTTCCTGACCTCTTGGATAGACAAAGCTTCTTGGGGGGGATTCCTTCACAGTGCTTGTAGAAAGCCATGTAATTCCAATTCCACTTTACTTTACTTAGTGTAAAATGATGAGCTGGTTTATATTTTGCCATTGATGGATTTTTTTCTTCTTCATAATTACCATTGTGTTTTTTTGTGTGTTGTTGTGGACTGACCTACTTTTCTCTCTCTTCTGTCAGTCGGCCCCTGACTTCTAAATGGTCGGCAGCTCCAGGGCGAGGTGAGTCAAGTACGCACACACACACTCCCGAGCTCTCTCAAACACATAATCTCATGCTCACTCACTCCTGTAAAAGCGCGCACACAACACACACACACACACACACACTACGACAAACATCAGCTCCTAAAGAGCCATTTCCCATCATTCTCATTTACATCTGCCTGTGTCCAGCCCCGTACAGCCACTTCCTGTTATGTTTTTACATTACACACACATGTGCGCACACTTATGCGTATGTGTGTCTGGCTGTTTGTGTATTTCTGTACAGTATCAATATTGTATTTGTGTTGTGTGGTGCCTGCATGTGTTTTGTGATGTATATATACCCTCATCACCTCCCATCCCTTCTCCCACACACTCCTCCTCCTCATGCTGTCCTATCAGTCCCTGCGGGTTCAAAGGGTGGGGTGTCATCGGCCTCCCTGCAGCGATCCCGTAGTGATGTGGATGTAAACGCAGCAGCAGTCGCTAAGCACCGGCACGTCGGGCAGACCAGGGCAGCAGGGCGTCTGCCCCCTGGCTCCTACTCCTCACTGGGTAAGGGCCCTGTCAGTTGAGTTAGATGATGACTAATCAAACAGTGAAGACGTCGGTCAGCATGTGATCAGCAGGACGTCAGGCAGACTCCATCTGAGGAGTCAGCTCATTAGTTCTTCTAAAGTTTCTGACAGGTTGAAGAAAGGAATATATAAGCTCGTCACATCTACAAAATATAAGGATGGACCTTCACACTCACACACTCCAGTGCTTGGACTGGCCTTTCTCCTCTCCGCTGCTGAACTCTCCTCTACTGCTGCCTGCTCACTGCCTGTTAATGTACCCTGTATATGTGTCGGTATGGATATTCTCTGTGTGCATGTTCTGTACATGAAAACAGGGTTCCCATGCATTCTGGAAAACCTTGAAAACAGTGGACCATTTTTCCCGTCCAGTGGAAAATGAACAAAAACGTTAAATGACCTGAAAAATTTCAGCAGTACTGTTTTTATTTTGCTAGCATGGGCATTGAGTCTGAAAATAAATTATATGAAAGAAGATCTTGGACAACTGAAAATTCAATTTAGCGTTACATACAACAGCATTACACACACACACACACACACACACACACACACACACAATGGCAAGGCAGATCACAGGGCAAAACAAGTCAGCCTACATAAAACACCACAGATAACACAGTGCACTCCAGCCTGTGTAGCCATATTACCAACATGCTAGCACCAAATTCATCAGGATAACCTACAAAATTAAAACTGAACAACATAAAACCTAGCAAAAAATTTAATGTGTAAAACAATGCACCTTTTTATGTTTTTTTCCCTTCTTATTCATTTTTACAAAAAGAAATATTATGTACAAACGTTTAGGGAAAAAACAAAGCACCTTTGTAATCCTGATCAGAGGTAGCTTGTTCTAATAAATACAAGGCTACATTTAGTAACGGTTACTTTTTAATATAAGAAGTGTCGCTGTGCTTAACAACAGACATGAATGGGCTCAGTAGCCTACCAATAAAATGATAATGTTCTAATAAATAATGTGAACACCTATAAACTTGCAATGTGAGCTGGTTATTTAAATAAAATCACAATGATATTGCTTTTGGCAGTCTATATCCATATTCAACAACTTTTTTATTTGAAGAAATTATTTATACATATATATATATTTTTTTTTCATATTTATAAATGATCAAAGGGCCGGGTTGACGTTGTTAAAGGGCCAAATTCGTCCCAGATGCCCCAGTTGAAAAGGCCTTACCTAGACCATAACTGAAAATGTTCTGGAGAAGTCCCGGAAAATGAGTGGGAACCCTGGAATCTCGTTCTGTGCGTCAGTTTGTCTGCCTCTGTTCCGATGTTGACCTCTGCATCTGCATGGTTCTCTGTTAAACAGATGTTCCGTAACTAATTCACACTGTGCTCCTCTCCTCTTCTCTTGTCTCTCCTCCCTTTTCTGTCTTACATTATTTATTCCTTTTCATTATTTTGTGTTTCGTCGTTACTTACATCTCTGTTCAATTTTCATTTTTCTTCTCTTGGCTTCCTTTTCCTTTTGTGTCTTTTTCGTTCAATAATCATTTGTATCAACCCTTTCCCTTCGTTTCTTCCCTCCTCTTCTTCACTCTTTCTCTGCTACTAAAGATGATGCCTCTGATAAAACGGATGGTAAGATCATCTCACTCTGCTCCACCAGCTACAACCTACTCGTGCTTTTCTTTTTTCTTTCTCTTCTTTTCCCCCCACTTCATTCCAGTCCACCACTCCATGTCAGCTCCTTTATTAGTTGCAGTGTGTGGCCACAGCGCCCCCTGCTGTCAGCCTAATGTTCAACCCTCATTTGTATCACCGACCCACTCAGCACATCATTAATCAAATTAATTACACATCTAAGATCATCTTCTGCTTTACTAGTTTGGTTTTTAATATGAAAACAGTCTAACCATCAACACGACTGCATCACACTGTATCATTCAGCTGTAGAGGTTTTTGTAGCATATCCAGGATGTGTTGTTGTTGTGCTATTATACACATATCAGGTGAAATGTGTTGTTTACAACCTGCTCCTTCTTTGTCTGTCTGTAGGGACCAGGTCAGACAATGGTAAGATTGTGGTTAGGTGGATGTGTGTGTAGGCATGATTGAGGGATGTTCTAGTTGGGAAAGTAGAAAAAAGTGATACCAAGAGTTCTTTTTTGTTGTTGTTGTCGTCTGCAGAGGAACCACCTGGAATCAGTATATTACAAATCTGTGCTGTGGTGCCCTCAAATCACTAGAAATCTGAAATTAAAAAAATATCTCAGTCTTGAAATTTGCCATCACAGGTCCAACTTTAATTGTGAAATTCAGTTATGTCTTTGATTGATTGAAGAATTGTAATAGAATGATGAACACAAATTGTGGCTATAAGTGGATTGTATTTTCATCAAAACAATCAACACTTGGAGTTAAGTAACTACAGTGGAAACAGCTTACAGTGATCACATACATCTCTAACAAAACACTCAACATATGTTATTTATTTTGTTGAGTCATGTATTAACATCCCAGATGTTTCCAACAATGTTCAAATCAGAGAAATCTGTAATTTATTCAAAGTAATGATATATTTCTTACTAGCTGTTGCCAGCTAGTTGCTAGGAACTTCCAGGAAAACACATGATTGGTCAGATACATCAGAGTGCTTAAGGTTGCCAAAGACATGAATAAAACTTAAATATTGTAGTCCGTGAACATGATTTCTGCCTGAGTCATGTCAGACAGATTTTCATTAGCTATGTTGGTTGTTGAACAGTGAAGATAACAACTCCCATGATCCCATGCCGCTTCATGATGTCATCGAACTATGGCTATTCTTATTGTTGTAATGTGAGAGCGACCCCTAGCTGCAGAGCTGTATAATTGCAAATGCACTACAGTATTAAACAGTTCAGTACTGTTGTATATAAAATATAGGTTAATGTAGTTTCGTAGCTGCATCTCATTTGTTCGTTTCTTGCAGTTTATCATAAGTTTGGGGAGACTGTGTTTTTCACCTTGAGGAGATGACTTTCTAGCCAGCCGGAAGCTAACAGGCTACCATGAGGCAATGTGTTATTGAGGAGTAAAGTGAAAAAAAAATTAGTTTCAAAAGAATTCCATATGATGTCTTGTATGAAAAGACCCCAGATAGACCCTGTAAACAGACTACTTGATTGTTAAAAGCAACTTATTTAAACATTTGTAAAAGAATAATTCTGTCCCAATACTTTTTGATACATTTAACCAGTTTCCACTGTAGCTGCGTCATGATCAGTTTCAGAGTATAAATTTATGCTTGCTGAGATTGGTTCCTAATCCACTGAAGCATCCCTGGTGTATCAATCTGTGTGTGCACCTGGCTGAATCTGAGTGTCTAGTTTAGGGTCTGACGTCCGTTTAGCAGCTTCCAGCATTAGTAGCTTTCTGTCAGCTGTAGTGCTTCTTAGGTTCTCGGCTTCAATGTGTTAGCGTAGTAGGAGCTTTAAGAGTGTTGTATTTTAATTATATTTATACCTCCACACACACACAGGTCGTGTACGTACCAAGCAGCCCTTGTCCACTGCCAGCAGCGTGTCCAGCCAGGTGGACTCAAGAGGACGCAGCCGCACCAAGATGGTCTCCCAGTCACAACGTATGTATTCCCCCCTTCCCTCCCACTGAAACATACGGCATAACACAAGTCCACTTACATAAACACACACACAGCAACAAAAATGGAGTGTGTGAGCTTTCTGGAGTGAGTGTTTGTAGTTTCTCAGGCTCTTGTTTTGGAGTTTCATGACTTGTTACCTTCACGGTGACGATAAGCTCCATGTAAATGTTTTTGTGCCTTCAGGTTCGGACGAATCCGATTGCACACCAGGTATTCTGTTTGTGTGTCAGAGTGTGTGTGTGTGTGTGTGTGTGTGTCTATCTGTATACCACAGTGGGAATGATGGCCCACCTGCTATCGCACTCATTCTGATCAAGGTGTTTTGTGTGAAGAGGAGTGAGTGCGTGTTTTTAAATATGTGTGTTTTCTATGCATGCCGTGTCTCATCACTGAGGATGGTGTGGTGGACAGCTTATCCCTGCTGCTCTAGCCCAGCTCTGGCTGTCATTTAGGTTGTTAAAAATTCTTGACATGAAGGCAGTGTTAATTTTGTTGACTAGTAGTTTTTGTCATTTTCAACATTTTTTTCACTTACAAAAACAAAACAATAACTAAATAACAAGTAATTTATGATGCCAAAAACTATTAAGAAATCTATTGACACTTTCGTTAACAAAAGCGCAGTGAAAATGTTTGTGAGGGACAAGTTGGAAAAGATCTAATCTCTTTATGTGGTAGTGAGGTTAGATGCACGCATGTGGATAGTACTGATCTGTTTGGAAAGTTGACCAGCATGCACTTGCTGCAGAAATGTAATTTGGGTGCCACGAAAAGCCATGCTGTTGTAACACATGCAGAATGTGTCTTGGCATTATCTTAGTGAAATTAGCAGCATATGTTGCTCCAAAACCTGTATGTACCTTTCAGCACCAATGGTGCCTTTACAGATATGATAGTTACCCGTGCCATCCTAATTGCCCAAGCAGTTCAAAGTTTGGACATTAAATATCTTTTCTACTGTATTCAGTTGAATATAGCTATATATATAGATTTGCAAATCATTGTATTCTGCTTTTATTTACATTTTACACTATGTCTCAACTTTTTGGGAATCGGGATTGTAAAACTAGACAAAAAATTACAAACTAAATGGGACTTTATTCAAAAGACTGTGATTAAAACTAATTCAAAATTTGCTTCTAAAATTAACACTGCATGGAGGATCTCAAGCCACTGAGCTTGCTTCTTTTGCACCACATAAAGCAGATTTGTGTGTACCTGCACTCCAAAAATACTTGCTGCTTGCAGCTTTGGTGCCAGCTTGGAAACTAGTTTTAAAAGTGGACAGTGATTGGACAACAGCCCAGTGCACCAGTCAGATCTGGACATTTAGATAAAAGACCAAAGAAGAATAACAGAAAGAGAGGAAATGGCAGCTGAACAGAGGCTTAGAAAGATTTCTGTGTATGTGTGCGTGAAAGAGTGTATGGCTATTGTCGAGCATATTTACTTTTGAGGTTTTTTTTTTTTTTTTCCTCATTGTGAACAGGCGTCGCTTCATACATATGCCAGCTGTCCCAACATGCACTGCTTCTCCCAGGCTATCATCTGCAGCTGGTTCAGTGTGTGTTTGTTTTAGCAGCACATTTTTTCAGTCGTTGTTTTCTCTTTAATCAGTGGATTTATTTAATCAAAGTGCTTCAGCTTTGCCTCCATTCTTGATATGGAACACCAGGATGCGCTCCCATCGTACTGTGTTCTAACTCCCATGACGCCTTTTTTTGCGCTAACACCCATAATTCATATGGTTTAATCTGCTGTTCCTTCCCCCTCGCCTCTGCTTTCCCCCTCCTCCCAACCAATGGGCTTAATGGCTCAGGATCTCAGTCTGCTACCCCTGTTGGTGGTAAGATTACAACGCTATTTCTTTTTACCCGCTCTTTATCTTTACTGCCTTTCCTCTGTTGCTCCCTCCTTCACGTGCACCCAGAAAGGTCACTTAAGGCTCTGCCCACTCTGGCTGAGGCATGCTGGGATTTGTAGTCACAGACTGTAAATATGGCTGTTCTATGATCATGCTAAACACCCTGCTTTGAGAGCCTTGTGTTTCTGCACCCTTATGTGTGCCTGGATGTAGCCCAAAGATTGAGAAGACTATTTTCCCTGAAAATACCTTTACCTTTACCTTTCCCTACTTAACTATGTAATAATTAATAATAATTGTAATTCTGAACTTTTTTAAGGTTTTGTTTGGTGTCATAACACTTTTATATAGTTCACTAACTTACCAGCATCATATTTTTGTAATGCGGACATTTGCAGAATCCACGTTAGCTTAAATGTAGACATGATTGGAAAACAGGTCAACAGGGTCAAGTAGATACAAATAGATTATTCAATTATTCGACTAGTCAGTCAAAAGAAAATTAGTTGCCAGCTACTTTGCTAATGGGTTAATCACTTCAGTCACTTTCAAGCAAAAATGTTAAACATCTGCTTGTTCCAACTTCTTAAATGTAAACATTTGCAGCTTTCTTAGTTGTTTTTGATAGTAAATGAAGAGTCTTTGGGCTTTGGACTGTTGGTTGGACAAAAGAAGCTATATGAAGACGACACTTTAGGTTTTCGGAAATTGTGATGACCACTTTCCACAATTGACATTTTAAAGACCAAATGATTAATCAGTTGATCTTGAAATTAATCGTCAGATTAATCAATAATGAAAGCAATTGTTAGTTGCAACCCTAACTCACAGGCACTAGAATCCACATTAGCTTAAACAAACAAAACAGGTGTGACACAGGTAGTTCCAAGTCTTCTTTACATGGTAAAAATTGTAAAAATGAATAAATGATCAGTTAGTGTATATTTAAAAGTTACAAGTGGTGGTCAAGTAGTCTTCAAAATACTAAATCAGTCCCTGTTTAGCTTTTTCCCAGTTATTTAGATGTATGTATTTAGCTGTGTTCTGTAATACTAGTACATAAAAACATAGTTCTCATGTGCTGAGTTTGTGTGTGTGGGTTAAGTTGAGTTTTTGTGTATCAGTGAGAGAGAGAGAGAGAGAGTGAGAGAGAGAGAATTTGTTCTGTGTGCTCATTTTCAGTCATGTTGAAATCAGTCAAGGTCCAGCTCATGTGTTGAGCCCTGGAGCTTGTTCCCCAAAAGTCTGTTCACACACTTAATATTCAGCACTGCAGAGCAGCTTCTCGTTAGCTGTTTGTCCTCACATTGACAGTAACATGAGTCATTGTAGAGTTAGACACACTGTGGGCTTTGCATTTGGAGACAGGGTGTCATGGGGAGGAAAACTTGAGACCTCGATTAAACCTTGTATTGTTGTCCTTCAAAAAGATAGGCGAGCCGCCTGTAAAATTGTCATTATGTTGACATTTTATTTATTTTCTTTGGTGGCGTCAGCACGTCAAATATTAAGTCACTGGACATTATAAAATACACTTTGTCTTGCTGCGGTTTCAAATCTCCTACCCCCAAGAATCCTCTTTCCAAGGATATCAAACACTGTCAAGTTTGCATTAAGATTTGTCTATTTTTAACATGCATACTGTTGGAAACAATTTCACTAAGTGAACTGCAGTAGTACTTGTATAGTACACGAAACTAGTCACCATTTTCTCACATTAGCAGGAGCCTCACGTTAAGTGTTAAATGCCATTTGTTGCAAGAGTAAGGCTCTGACTTTGTTTTCTTTGCATTTTTGTCCTTTTCTCTCACCAAAGCTGGCAGTCGAAGTGGCTCCCCAGGTCGCGTGCTGACAAGTACTGCCCTAAGCACGATGAGCACAGGGGCCCACAGGGTGCTGGCTGCCAGTGGAGATGGACACAGACGCAGCCGCATCCCGCGCAGCCAGGGCTGTTCCAGAGACTCTTCCCCCACCCGTCTGTCTGTTGGTAAGTAAACAGTTACTGCTTCTTAGAGGGAAGCTTCAACATGCACACATGTTTTTCTTTGGTTTCATTCTTTACAGCTGAACAAATAAAGTTCTTCCTTTTATATTTGTTCTCCTGCATTTTTAGGACAACTACTTAAAATTTATATGATGGTTTATCCAAATTTTTGCCTTTGACATTGAGTGATACAAGCACACAGAGCTGCCCTCAATTTTCCATAAATCTTTGGATCTCAACTAAACTTTTTTCCCCTCCTGCTCCTTCTCTACCTTTTCCTCCTCCTGCCCCTGTTGCTTCTGCCCTTTAGCTCCTTCCAGCATTAGTTCCATCTACAACGGAGCAAGCAGAGGAGGTAAGGACTTAACCTTGACCAGAACATCCTTCCATCCACATCTTTTACTCAATCTATCTATTTGCATCTTAAAATCATTCCTCATTCTTTATCTCCGTCCATCACTACAAATCTGACAATTTCTCCCACCTTCCCAATCCCTCCGTCAAACTGTAGCTCACTGCCTCACCCTCATAGAGCCCATCTCTCTAACCTCTGTCTGGCTTCATGGCTGTGTTGTTATGGTGATGGGTGCTCATGATCAGCAGAAGTCCTTCTCTGTACTAACCTGTTGTCAATGGCCGTTGAACGAAGCTTCTAGCAGGAGCAGTGAAGCTTCATCAGGGCTGTGTGTAACCCATTTGATCGGCTGTGATTAACTCTGATTGGCTGGGTAGATGCTGAAGCTGATGAACAGAGCTATGAACGGCGAAGTTGATTGTGATGCTACTGGATGAAAACGCAGATCCACCCCCTCGCCCACCCCTCGATCACTAAATTCATCTCAGTTCACTTCCTTTTCTATTCTGTGTGTTTGTGTGTGAGATGCAGGGCTGTTCGCCTGAGTGTTTGTGTGTCATTTAAATGTGAGTCCAGCAGTTCTGTGCTACTTTTAGGTGCATCTCATGTAGAGCAACAATTAGTCATCAGAAATTCAATCTGCAACAATTTTGATAGTAAGTTAATCATTTAAAGGACCAGTATGTAAGATTTAGTGGCATCTTGTGGTGAGCTTGTAGATTGTAAACACTTCCTCTAACTCTAAATCTGTAGGAGAATATACAGCAGTGCAAAACTCTGCAAAATGCTAAAATCTCGAACCAGCGTTTGGTTTATCCATTCTGGACTAAGTAAAAGAGAACTTGTGCTCTCTGTAGAGATAAAGGGCTCATTCTAAGGTAACAAAAACATGATGATTCTTGTTATCAGGTTAATTAACACTAATGAAAACATATTACTGATATTCTGCCAATAAACCCTCATAAATCTTACGCACTGGACCTTTAAGTAAATTTTTTTTAGCAAAATTACCCAAAATTCACTTGTCCTTGGTTCTGAGCAAACTTGCCAGTTTTTTACAATTCTTGTTTCTCTGATATGAAAATGTGATGTTTTTGTTCTGTTTTATATAATTGTAAAAAGATTTTGTTTGGTTTTGGTCTGACAAAACAAGACTTGAAAAGACCTTGAACCTCGGCATCTTACAGACTGATAAACCCACAAAGAAAATGATCTATTCTTGCAGCCCCAATCAAGACAATAACTGGCACAACAATCATTTCTAGTTGCCACCTTAATCTTAGCCCTCTAAGGTGAAAAAATCATGAAAAAGAAGTGACCAACTGTTGAGATGCTCCCTCTGAGCCAGTAGACCTGAGCTCATATTCTGTCTTTCTTTGTCACTTTTACTTGTTCTGTCTTATTTACGTCTTTATCCATGTTACCTTCCCCTCTCTCTTCTTTGTCACTGCTCATGTTTGTCTCTCTTCTTTGTCTTTTTGTTGTCTTCACATCCCTCACCCTTGTCCTTGACCTTGTTACCACTTTTCTTCCCTCTGCTGCTCTTCCTTACCCTGTTTACCCCTCACCTCTGCTGTGGTGCGGTGTTGTAACCCTGGTGGCGTTAGCTCGGGGCAGTCGTATCCCTCGGCCAAGTATGAGTCAGGGCTGCAGCAGAGAGGCCAGCAGGGAGAGCAGCCGGGACACCAGCCCCGTACGCTCCTTCACACCTCTTGGTGAGTAGCAGTAGCGGATGGGTACCCAGGAGAGATGACTAGTAAAATCAAGATGAGTAACACCTCAAAGGAGAGAGAAATCTTCTTTTTTTTTTTTTACATGAAGTTATCTCAAACCAAATAAATGTAGGCTTATAAAAAATCTCAACAGTTCAAATGTTGAGTGTAATTAAAAAAAGAAATTACTTGCATGCTTTTCAGCCTTTCTTTCTACTCTCACGCACTGTTCGATCAGTCTTAGGCTTGTGTGTGTTTGTCTCGTGTGAGCGTGTGTGAGTGTTAAACTCTGTATGTGTGTTTTAATCTTGGTTGCAGCGACGCGGAGCTACTCTCGCTCCACCGGAGCTCTCCACACACCTGATACTTTTGGGGCTGCAGGTGAAGGCTGAGTACATCTATTTCTTTGTACCTCACCCACCCACTATGCCTTAATTTTTTTGTTCGCTCCGTTTTCTTTTTGTACTTCCTTAGTGCCATGCATCTTCTCCTGTATTATTTGTCAGCCTGTTTCTTTTCTTGTCCATCAGCCTCCGTGTTTTTTTATTTTTTACATTCTGCTCCAGGACGTCGAATCTTCCAGTGGAATCGCATGTTTCCGCCCGTTCAGTTGCCAGCTGACAACCATTCTGCCAGTTTTACCCATTTGTTTTCTTCATTTAGCTCGGCTGCCCCTTCTCTGCAGGGGCACCAGCACCTTCTCCTGTGTTTTCTGTCAATCATAATTTCTCCCCCAGTGGCACCTGCTAACCAGTCATTACATCAACTTACAGGATATGCTCATGGAATATGTGGAGCGTGTGTGTAGGTTGAGTAAATGTTGAAGAGGATGGTGGATCATCAGTGGACGAGTGAGACACAGATAAACGACAATTTTAGATCTCAAGTCTAAAGTTTTCTCTCCTGCTCTCGCTCTGTCCTTCCTCTCGCTCTATCTGTCTGATTCTCTGCAGGATCAGGTTTTGGCATCAGTCAGTCCAGTCGTCTGTCGTCTTCAGTCAGTGCGATGAGGGTCCTCAACACGGGCTCAGACGTAGAAGAAGCTCTCGCAGATGCACTGGTATGAATATACTTAATATGCAGAAGTTAACAGGCCTTTATTTCAAGTAGGCTTGTATTAGGGGTAGGCATCTAATTCCCTCTGTTTAATAAGTATAATTTGTCACACAACGCTAATTCCAAAGAGTTTTGGATGTTGTTTAAAACGTGAATAAAAACAGAATGCAATGATTTGCAAAGTTCAAAGACAGTACAGTACAAAGACAAGACATTAAATGTTCAAACTGAAAAACTTGATTTGTAAATATTCACTTTTTAAATTGATGCCTGCAACATGTTCCAAATAAGTTTGAGCAGCTACAGCAAAAGACTAGAAGAGGTGTCGAATATTCACAAAAACGTGTTTGGAACATTCAAAAGGTAAAGGGGTGAATCGGTAACAGGTGATATCATGGTCATCATGATTGAGTTTGACATGGCAAAAGATGAGAATGAACATCCAGATTGTTACCAGTGCAAAAGTTCAAAAGCCAGCATCTGTGATGGTATGGGCGTAGGCATGACATTTTTACAATGAATGCATCCCTGCCCACCTTTCCCTCTGCTTCAGCCTAAGTCTGTTACCAGTAATTAGTCTGCTCCTCTCTCTCTCTGTAATGCTCGCTGAAATTACTCACTCACAATGAAATCCTACTTCAACCAGTAGTAGTAGTCTGTACGTTTAACTTACTTTTACAATCTGGACTGAATCCAACAGAGACATTTTTCTTCTTTTTAATTAGTTAGTCCTGTGTTAGTCCCTGGTGGTATAAGCTGCACACTACAATACTGCATTTCAGTGCTGTTTAATAGAAAGAGGAGCATCTGTATTTATTACAGTCTTGAATATCGTACTATCTGGAGTCCTTAATGCACTGGTATACCATAATACCTTTATACCACCCAAGCCTATATGAGAGTGTGTCAGTGCCCATGGCATCATGGGATGTGTCTTCTCATCTGTGAAGACACCATTCACCATTAATGCTGAAAGGTACATGCAGTTTTTGGAGCAACATATGCTGCCATCCAGATTATGAAACACAAAATACAACAGTGACCTTGCACTGTTGAGCACTTAAAGTCATATATCAAGCAAGAACAGAGAAGAATTTTGCTTTCAAAACTTCCACAATTAGTATTGTTAGTCCCCAAACACTTACACAGTGAGTGTAGTTCAAAGAAAAGGTGATGCAACAACATGCTCCCGTCCAAACTTATATGGAACATGTTGCAGGCATCAAAGTCAGAATGAGTGAATATTTACAAAAAATGATAAAGTTTATAAGTCTGAACATTGAATATCTTGTCTCTGTACTGTATTCAATTAAATTCAAAAATATTTGCACATAATTGCGTTCTGTTTATATTTATGTTTTACACACTAGGTGCGTTTACATGGACACAAATATTCCAGTTTTATTCGGTTTAAAAGCCCAAACCGAATAAAATTACTCCATATAAACACCTCAATCGGAAGGAACATGCCCAAACCGAATGAAATTTCATTCGGTTTCAGAGAGGTGGATAATCCTTTCTTTAAACCGAAAGAAATGTCATGTAAACACTCGGATCGGTTTGTCGTGCAGCTGCGCCGTTACCGCGCATGCTCTGTGATGCCGTATCTCCCTCTCCCTCTCTCTCGTCATGGGAACCACAATGACTGACAGGCTTCTCAGCCTCTAACTGTATGCCACCTTCATGAATGTAGGAAAACACAGAACAACATAAAAGATCGCTATCATATCCCGTCACACATGCACTGAACTTCGCAACAGCTGATCCGCGCTACCTCCACACACGGACAGAGAGAGAGGGAGAGAGAGGGAGAGAGAGGGAGACAGATGTGTTATTTTATTGACAGTTGTGTACGGAAGTAAAGCTTCTTCTTCTACTGTTTTTAACAAATTTGACCGCCAAAAGTTGACTGCAAACGTCACAGCGAGTTTATTCTGTTTATTCTGAATAAATGCAGTGGCTCATGTAAACACCCGATCGGATTAGATCATGTCACTTGTAAACAGTTAACCCGAAAGACTCATTCGGAATGAATTTAATCGGAAAGAGGAAAAGTGTCCATGTAAACGCACCTAGTGTCTACCTTTTTTGTAATCTGAGTTGTATTTTAGTTCAAAGTTTCATCTTGATTTGTCCCGTTTGCCCTGTTAAAGTTAGTGTGTCACACTGTTTCATACAAACACAACACATATTGTATCCATTTTGTATAAAAACCCTGTCTTTTGTTTTTCAGTAGACAGAAAACTTTTATTAATTACTAAGGCTTTTACCATGAATTATTTGCATGAATAAGTGGTGGAAAAGTCACCAAAGACTTGTGAGAATCCTATACTGTACTTGCAAACTGTTTGGCTGAGACATCATCATTGCTAGCCATGACCCCGGCCATTATTTAGGACCCAGCTTGTATTTGACAATCCATTCTTATTTGCAGAAATACGGTATATATATATTTTTAAAAAATTTAACATCTCTTGACCACATTCCAGGAAGCTGTTGCCGTATGCAGCTCACACCACCTGGAATTTGTTTGTGTGTGTGTGTGTGTGTGTTAACTAACCCCTGGTTTCTACCTTTGTTTAATGCTGTCAGCTGTTGGGAGACATGCGGTCCAAGGTCAGCTTCTTCTCCTGCCTCTTACCTGTGTGCTGTGTGTTTATCTTTAGTTGTGTTAATGGTCTCTTAAGCTAGGTGTGTGTGTGCATGTTTTCTGCCTGTGCCTGCTGATATTTTGCCTTCACTTTGAGTTCAATTTCATGTCCTTTCCGTTCCTGTCTTTCACCCGCAGAAGAAGCCAGCACGGCGGCGGTACGAAAACTACGGCATGTATTCTGACGATGACGCTAACAGTGATGCATCCAGTGCCTGTTCAGAGAGGTCCTACAGCTCCAGGAATGGAGGAGCCATCCCCACCTACATGAGACAGACAGAAGACGTCGCTGAGGTTGGCAGCAACAGCAGTACAGCAGAAAACTATGTGAACCTGATAGACATTAGGGCATTATAGTGCATCTTGTCCTTTATCGAGGCTACTTTTTTCTCTACTTGGCCGGATATGTCTTTCCTCCAGTAGCATGCAGAAAACTCTGAAATACTGCAGTAGATTCTGCTCATCACATATTACTCTGCATATCATTACTATTGTGCATCCCTAACATTTGAAAAAGATCAGACCTAAATTTATTTATTTATTCATAGTTTATTTGTTAAGGTCAGACACAGCAGACATAAACACACAGGCTGTCCAGAGCAATTATCAGAGTGTTTATAGCAGAGGCTAATTTGCAGCACCCATCCTGAGACGGGCATTTATGAAAATAAGAGTTTGAAAACCTGAGGTAAAAAGAGAGTAAACAAGCTTGATACAAAAAACTGTTCTCAAAAATGTTCAGCCTTGCACAGATTTTTTTAGTGTATTCTCAGTTTATTTTTGAGGACATGATTGACTTTAAACATACAAGTTTGTTTACAAGAATGCACTACAGCTTTGCAGTGAGGAAATTGGTGCCATTATTGCAGGAATTGGATTCACTGCAGAAATCCTGAGATTTGAGTCTTTGATATTAAGTTTCAGTTCAGTTTACATACTTGGGTAACACTGTAATAACCATCATGATAAGTGGTAAATTGATAGTCAATTAAACTTAATTAATAGTTCTTTTACCTTTAAATCATTCAAATAATTTGTATATATGCTTTATAAACCATGTATTTAGCAATGGTAAAGTATTAAAAACATCAGCTGCACCTTGCCCATAGCCATCCAGATAATGTTTATTGACACCGTGTTCTCACTCCCAACTCGTCAAATGCAGCAGTTTTGTCAGTGACCCTACACTTCAAACTATGACGCTGTAGGTACTGCTTTAACATCACTTTTGGACGTGCAATAATAAATTTGCAAAAGCAGGCCTTTATGTGATGGCCATGTTTGTGCTTCTTTTCAGGTGCTGAACCGTTGTGCCAGTGCCAACTGGTCAGAGAGGAAAGAGGGACTGTTGGGCCTGCAGGCGCTGCTCAAGAACCAACGCACCCTCAGGTCAGCCCCATTACAGGCTCGTGTGTTTTCAAAGGATAAATTGATTGTTGATTTTCACTTAACTGTGATTGTTGTTAATTTGCAGTCGGGTAGAGTTGAAGAGGCTGTGTGAAATCTTCACCAGGATGTTTGCAGACCCTCACAGTAAGGTATGAGTGCATGCAGCGCAAAGAGTCGCACAAAGACGCACATTTACAATATCATTTCACATAGATTCATCGTTCACCCACTTTGATTTTATTTTACTCCACCATCCCTCACTGTACCGGATTCTGCCAAAATAAAGACAAGGATCTGTTTGTCAATGCACACAGACACATTTTAACAGTCTCACATGTTCTTTAGAGGTAAAGACGGGATAAGCAGGTCACATTGTGTCCTCAGATGTACACACACACAGATATAAACAGGCAAACATAAACACAGGCATGCAGAGTGTGCGACAGACTGTTTTCTAACGGTATGCCACGCCTGAGTGTGCATGTGACCTCACACTCTCCGCCCGCCGTCCTGTGGGATTGCTCTGTCACTGTTCAGCAGCCAATCCGCTGGCTGTGCTCACTGCATTCACTGCCACACGCTCTCTTTCCCCTTACTGCAATCTGAAGCGACGACACTGACCACACACACTCACTTAAACTCACACACACACACAAATATTTGGGCTGCCAGCTCTTCTCTCTTCTCCGACTAACCAGCTGCAGTTCGCCCTCTCTAACACTGACACTTTTCTTTGGCCGTTTTTGTTTTTTTGATTGCCCGTTGCCTCACACATGTCGTAAGGTGTGTGAGAGCCCTCCCCCTTTTCCCCCTCGTTTGACATATGACGATTTGATGAATTTCAGCGAGACTCCGGCAGGGTGTACGGCACAGCAGAATCCGGTATAAGCTCAGCCTCCTTCAAGGTACTGCATCTCACCATGGATCCTGCCTTCATCTTATCTATCCCACACCATTCCCACTTTTCATCCTCCATGTTTTTCAACTTCTCTCTCAGTTCTCAGGTCTTTCCTAGTGTGCACAAAACATCACTTCACATTTTTAAAGATGTTGTCGCTCTTATCTGTTTGATTCTATTTCCATTTTGAAAATGTTGGATTGAAAGTGCGGATTGAAAGTCAAGATTGTGAGCGAACACTCACACTAAGTAGATTCAGGTTTGTTTTTTTCTCAGGATGCTAACAGATGTGTCTCTTTCTCCCCCATGCCACCCCTCCCTGGAACTCTCTGTAGAGAGTAAGTTTGGCCCATCAGTGTTATTGTATTCACACATGTGGATGAATATCTGCTTTATTAATCTGATTGGATAACCAGTTATCAGGGCAACAACATAACAATCACACACTAACCTGCCTGACATAATGCTGCCTTTAACTACACTGTCTTGCTGAAGACAGTCACCACACAGTCTGATTGGTGTTAATTCTTGTCTTATTGTGGTTGTCTTCATATATTAATATATTAATAATTTGGGTGATTTTATGTCTAAAGGGACAGTTCAAAAACAGTCCAAAATCAAAAATACATATTTTTCCACTCACATGTAGTGCTATTAATCCATCTAGATTTTTTTGGTATGAGTTGCTGAGTCTTGGAGATACCGGCTGTAAAGATATCTTCCTTCTCTCAAATATAACAGAACAGAAAGTGTGCTCAAAGTGTAAAAAAAATACATTTGAAAAAATTCTTTCAAGAAATCATGACCCAGTAACTCAAGACATTCCACAGACCTTGCTGTGAGCAGTTTCACGTAGGAACTATTTCCTTTCCTTTTTTGATTTGGGGGTGAACTGTCCCTTTAATTGGTGATTGGAATGAAGGTGGGC
Organism: Lutjanus campechanus; assembly: GCA_027495735.1. Lineage (NCBI taxonomy): Eukaryota > Metazoa > Chordata > Actinopteri > Lutjaniformes > Lutjanidae > Lutjanus > Lutjanus campechanus. Next base: position 24,860 of record JAJHUR010106019.1, read on the forward strand.
TGCTTCAATGATGAGTGAATAACCACTAACGTCACATGATACCCTGTAAACGCAGGGATACTTGTATGCATGCATGTGTGCATGAAACATTTTAACTATTGAACAGGGGTGTCACGATTTCAATTTGAAATCAAAAATTCTAAATGACCTGAATCAAAATTGAAAGCAGAATCGGCAATTCACCCAGTATTTTTTTTTCTCTTCACCCCTGTCTACTTTTCATCCGGCGTGTGTCTGAAGAAAAAACAAAACACGCTTCAGAGATGACACAGTGTACTGCAGCTTACCAATAACCTGCAGCTGCACTTTTCTGTCTTTTTGAAGAAGAATTTGAAAATGTAAATAACAGTTGTCAGGGCATAAAACCAATAATCTGTTGATCTTTACAAATCAAGACTCTATAGTTTAACAATGGCATAGCCATAGGTGGTAAGAAAAAAATTGAATTGAAAAATCTAATTGAATTGCGACCTTGAAGTCGAGTCAAATTAAATCGTGGATTTTGAGAGTCGTGACACTCCTGCTGTTGAGTGACTGAGTCGTTGTGTGACCCAAACTGTGTGTATGTGTTTAGGTTTTCAGTATGTTCCTGGAGACGCTGGTAGATTTCATCCAGGTCCATAAGGAAGATCTGCAGGACTGGTTGTTCGTCCTGCTCACACAGCTGCTGAAGAAGATGGGAGCTGACCTGCTTGGCTCCGTACAGGCCAAAGTTCAGAGAGCCCTGGATGTCACACGGTGGGTGTCACACTTTACATATACAGACTGACATTAGGGTACATAAGTTGTTGACAGATTGGTAATTCTGTCTATGGTAAGTCTATGGTAAAATTATATGTAAAATTAGGTTTGATACTTCTTGACGATCGATACTTCCTTCTCTTGTCTACACAAATAGTTTTTGCATGAAACAGGATGATAACACAAATCTCATACTTTTGTAGTAATACAGTCATTTATCTTCACCTGTCAAGATAATTTTTTGACCCTTGTGATGTTTCTGTCTGCGCTGGAGGTTTTAATGAGGATTTCTTTTTCTCTCTGACAGAGAGTCTTTCCCCAATGACCTGCAGTTTACTATTCTCATGAGGTTCACTGTGGACCAGACACAGACGCCCAACCTCAAGGTAAATGACATGTTCATTCAGTGTCTGTGTGTGTGTTTATATGAGAGAGAGCTGAGTGTCTGAAGATCTGAGCAAAGGAGGGAAGGATGGACATACGGCTGGAAACTCAGGGACTGTGTAACCATGGTAACTGCTGTACTGACATGACCTCATGCCTGCCCATGCTGGCGCTGCCTCCCACAACCCCACAAAACCCTGAATCCCGGGCTGTGATTGGATAGCGTTTTCTGTAGCCACTCCACTGGCTGTTTATGCTCTGCTATAGTGTGGACACTCCCCTCAAGCTTTCCTTCTCTAACTCCTGATCCATCCTCTCGTACTTTTCTCCTCCCCCCTTCTCTCACTAACCCTTCTGTTACAGCAATGTCTTGCCTCACCGGTATCACTACTTCACTTTCCTTACCTCACCTTCAATTTCTTCTACTTCATTCCTCACTCACCCTCCCCTTTTATCCCTCTATCACACTGCCCCCTCCCAACACCGCCCTTTCCTGCCCGATGTTTCACCCCATTCTCATGATTTCTTCATTCCTTATCAGTCTGCCTTCCAACTAGGCTTGGGCAATGAAAGATATTATCAAAACAATTTCACCCACTTGTTCCAAAAATTTTATTGCTATTACCATATATTATTATTTCACTGTCAGCTGTTGTTTTGTTGTCAGAAAATGCATAAATATATTTGAATTGCATCACAAATTACCAGATATTAAGCTTGTCTGAACATATATGAACATTTATGAGATATGTATTGGTGTTCTCTGCAAAAAGAAACTGCACCTTTTCAGTTGGGTTCATCATCATTTCCATGAACACAGTGAATAAACAAGGCTGCACAGACACATGAAAATGTGATTATTTAACTTTTTTCAGCTCGTTTTTAGTTCTCACTTATATAAGAGGCTGGAAAAATACTGGAACAATAATATAATATTTAATCAATATGTCAAGGGAAAACAGTACAAGTATAGGTAGCACCGCTTAGTTTACTTCCTCTGTAGGCAGAGTGGAACATCCAACTTTTGTAGGAGTACGGACAGAATGGCCATAATTACGACTGCTTTATGCCAGTCTTGAAATTACAGGATTTTTTGAAAAATACCTGAATATTTCTGATATATAGACTGAATTTGCGGAAAAAAACAGAAAAAATATATCAATATCACACAGTAAGAATGCAGATAACAGCCTTATAATACTGCCCGAGGTGCATGCAAGATCAACTCATGCTCTTTCCCTGCCACCATGATAAAAGTAAGTGTAGACATTATAAAGCCATTAATATAATGTTGAGCATCTCAGCAGTGCAGCAGTCATTATCAAGCACATAAACTGCTGCATGAAACTCCATAAACCTCTGATTTATGTTGACAAGCTAGACCTCACAGCTCTTTGCTGCCATCATGTGGTGTAAACAAAGTACATTGTGTATTGACAGATTTCCAGAATAATATCATAAAATTTGAAAATCGCCCAAGCCTATTTTGCCATCTTTTTTACTACTCTTAAACTCTTTGCATGCTTCCTCCCTCCCTCCTCTCTCCTCCTTACTCGTCCTTTTCTTCTCTTGTCTCCCCCCCCATCCCCTGTCTGCGTCTCCCTCTCTTTCTTCGTTGATTGACGCGGTGCTTCTCCTCTCTCTCTCTGAAGCCTGTTCGGAGCTCGTGTTGCGGGCGAGGGCGAGGCAGGGGAGGGTCCGGGGTAAAATTGTTCCCCCCCAGAGCGCGGCGCCACGCCTGCTCTCTAGACGAGCAGGCCGCAGCCTGGAGCCAGTCCTCCCAGGTCAGTGCGCTCCGGGGGGAGCAATTATGTGGCGCGCACGATGCTGCTAAGTGATTTGGAGGAAGTTCTGGTCCTTGAGGTGCAGATGTAGAGAGACAGAGGAGGACAAAGGGAAAAATCAGGACAGGAGTCAGTTGTTGTGGCGTTTCGGAGCCTGCGGTGAATGTTCGCATTTATTGGTTTCTTTGTTTTGTCATCTGTCATCTATTTTACTTTTTAATTGATTTGTTTCTATAAGGCATGAACATGAATGATCTTCGCACTGATTCATCATTTGATTTCCAGACCTGCAGGAGATGCACAATCTGCTGTGGTTGTACATGCTGACTGTGAACCTTTTTTCATGTGTGTATCACTTTTCCATGTGTGTTTGTGTGCGTGTGTGTGTGTGTTTGTAGTTTTGTTGTTACTGTATTTGTATTTTTGCAGGTGAATATTGGCCATGCAGTTTCTTCTGTTGTCAATCAATGTACTAATGATTTTTATTAATGTGTCATATTCTGTTGCAGGTGAAGGTGGCCATCCTGAAGTATATAGAGACGCTGACATTACAGATGGAAGCACCAGACTTTGTGAACTCCAGTGAGACTCGGCTGGCCGTCTCCCGCATCATCACCTGGACGACTGAACCCAAGAGCTCTGATGTCAGAAAGGTGCTGACACACAAACCTGACATAGTTTAGTTATCGCATAGAAATAATGACAATCATATGATCAATTTCACTTTTATAGTACCTTCCAAAACATAGTTCCAAAGCAACGGAAAAATAAAAAACAGAATCCAATAAAATGCAGGTTTCATACAGGAGCTAGAAATCCTTGAAAACATTTGAATTTTAATGTAGAGTATTCAAAGTTTTTAAAAGTGCTTGGATATTGGATAAAGTGCTTGAAATTGTAATTGCATTAGATTCATAATAAGTCACTCTGAACATTTTGCTTTTTAGATAAAGAAATAAAATAAGTCTGATATTGGCTCAGGAAGGTTGTATAGGAGATCAAATCTACTTAGATACGGGTGTCACATTTTGAAACATGAAACTTTGTTGTGCTTCCCTTAATTTGCCACTTCTTTTGTTATCATGCAATTTCACAGATAAAATATATTTAAAAATAATAATAATAATAATAATTTGTCAACTCTCTATAGAATGTAATTGCGAAACATACTTTTGGTTCTTTATGGCACAATAACATCTGTGATGTCTAAAAATATGTAATTTACCACAGTTGTAAGGTGCTGGAAAAGCTTAAAAATGCTTCTTGAAAAATTTTGAAAAGTACTTGAATTTGACTTTGGAAAAGTTGTCCAAACCCTTTAGGCTTTAAAAGTGATAGTTTAAATCTTGAAAATTGAGCATTTAATGAAGAAAAACTGGGGTTGAATTGACTCTTTTGTTAGAATTAGTGAGGAGTGTAGCAGTGGCATTTTGAATTGAATTGGCATTTCTAACTGAGAGGGATGTGTTCTGTGTGTTACAGGCAGCCCAGTCGGTGCTGATCTCACTGTTTCAGCTCAATACTCCAGAGTTCACCATGTTGCTGGCAGCTCTGCCCAAAACCTTCCAGGACGGAGCCACCAAGCTGCTTCAAAACCACCTGAAGAACACTGGCAATGTTGCACAGGTAAAAAAAACAAAACAAAACAAAAACACACACACACGCACACGGACACGCACACCAACTCTGTCAGTCCACATGAGAGTAAAGAGTGTTTCAGACACACATGTCATAGTTTTTCAATCATTGTACTGTAACATTGATAGCATGCTTCATTCTAACTTAACTTGGTTTTTTGTCACGTCCTCAGGCACCAATGGGCAGTCCACTGACACGTCACACCCCCCGATCTCCAGCCAGCTGGTCCAGCCCGGTCACTTCCCCCACCAACACTTCTCAGAACACCCCCTCACCAAGGTAACACACACATGCAAGCACACACGCTCTTCTCTTGATGAATTTAGGCAGGCCTCCAATATCCACTCATCACAATTCAGTAAAATGGAAAATCCATCTAACAATCATTAGCATGACAACAGGTCAACACAGTAGAAATGAGTAAAGTCTTCAGATGTTCCTTCAATTAAATCACATTAGTTTGAGAAAGTATGACCCATTGTGTTTCTTCTCATGTCTCTAGTTGATGTGAAAAATGTCTTAGGATGCAGTTATTCATGTAGGATTTATACAGTTTTTATAGTTTTGAGGTAATTTTCAAATTTTGGTAGTCCATTGAAATTATTGTTTTCCACTTGCACATCAGATATATTGTGCATTTGTAGTAGGAAAATTGTGTTCCTTGTGTATATTTGGGATCACTGATGACTCCTGCAGCGGTGGCTCAGTGTCCGTTTTTTTGTCTCATTTGTGTACAGTGCATTTGACTACGACACAGAGAACATGAATTCAGAGGACATCTACAGCTCGCTGAAAGGTGTCACTGAGGCGATCCAGAACTTCAGTGTCCGCAGCCAAGAGGACATGAATGAACCAGTCCAGCGGCGGGAGGGTGAAGAGGTCAGTAGAGCAGGCGGATGGATGTCGTATGTGTTGATCCTAGAGTATATCGGAATGTGTCAACACTGATATGAGACTCTGTTGCTACTTCCTCAACTGTTGCTCGTATAAAATCTTCCCTGTAATTGTCAGCGTTATGGCGTGACATTTTCTCACTGAGCCATTGCGAAATAACTTTGTACGAGAACAAAAGTGAAACATTTACAGACATTTGTGTGGAGGATAGCAGCCATGTGTTGAAGAGTAAATTTAAAATTAACCAAGCTGCCGATTTTGGGAAATTCTTCACAAAAGTAGTTCAGTCAGTTGTTGCAGGTAGACAGTAATATGTGATGAAACCTTGGCAGAACACTGTGACAGATAAAGACGAAAGGTGTTGGGGGGAAGCAATAAGAGAAATTTTGCACGAATTGAATACATTTTAAAGCTCAGTTGTGCAGTTCTGTTGTAAATACAAAATCTTCATTCTTTAGAACTTTAATTCCCTGTTGTGGGCTCTATTTTATGAAGTGTTGTGAAACAGAGGGGCATTGTGCTTTGATGCTGACTGATGAATAAGCTGATAGATCAGTACAGTTGATCAGTGTTGCTATAGCAATGAAGCATTGCTGTGAGCTGCTCACACTGAACACACAACAGAAGTTTAAATTATGAGTCAACTTGTCTAACGCTCAGAGGTGGAGGAGGTCATGTTTTTTGCCCAGATCAATTTTTACTTCCCCCTGTACAAATTGGCTTATTTATGAGCAGTTATCAAATGATAACAAAGACTTAATTGTCATGTTTACTCTAGGGCTGGAACGTCTTTAAAATGTCAGAAAATAGTGAAAAATGTCCCTCCTAGTTTTCAAAGTCCAAGGTGATGTCTCAAAATGTCTTTTTTTTTTTTGTCAGACCAAACCCCAAAGATATTCACTTTAATAAAATAAGTGAAAAAAGTGGGAAATCTCCTTATTTGGGAAGCTGAGAACAGCATTTTGTGCCACTTTTGCATGAAAAATTACTCAAATCGACAATCAAATTTTTTGTTAAGTCCTTTATACCAGATTTACTTGCCCAACATGGCATTTTACCTGCCGCTGGAGAGGGGGCAATTCTTATTGTAGAGTCCTGAGGTGATAAACAATGTCATATTGGTTTGCCAAGTTTGTTTAAAAGAATACCGTACTTGTTCCCTCATTGTCTTTTTTTGTAAATTAGCAACCTGCACTATGCTGAAAGCCATATTTCATACATGAAAATGAAGACTGGACTGAACTGAGGTCTTGAATGAGCACTTGGATTTTTTGTTTTTTATAGCTTTGGTACTTGTGATACTATCAAATGTTAGTATTGTATTGTTTTTGGTATTAGAAAAAGTATTGAAGCATCAATACTTTTGACAACCTAACGTTCATTAATTCAAAGGTTTAAAAAGTGTGATAGTACTGTCAAAATGATCCCCTTTTTTGTTATAACAACAAAAACTCTCTTCTTTCTGTTCATTACTTTGAGGAAAATAAACAGACACTTCTCAGAGAGGAGTGTTCAATGTTGTTTTCACACAAGCACCCATAAAAGAACACAGTAGTATAAAATTGTTAAAGTTATGATATAAACCAGAAAAATATCTCAAAGAATATGTAAACAAGATCTCATAGTGTTCAGTATCTTGATCCGTAATGTGTTTTTGCTACTCAAAGCTACAGCAATATTTCACTTTGCACTGACAAAGTAATGGATCATCTTCTCATCTAGCCTTACAGAATGTTTTCCAAGGCTTGCAAAGGCCTAAACACACACAGAGACACACACACAAACATAATTGCCTCCATGTACTGTATCGAACCCTGACATCCGATCTGTTCCACCACTCCGCCCGCAGCGTGGGAACTGAGAGGCATACATTAAGTGTTTCTGGGACACATGACTGAGAACTTAATCCTCTCCAGCCGCTGATAAAATCATGTTTATTGTGTGTTATGATCCCAGCTGCTGAAAATCACACTCAGAGGGTTTTCACAGCTTCCCTTTTATATTTCCACAAGTGCTTATCTGGATACTGTGCTCATTCAGTCCAAATTTATGACTTCAGATATCATGACAGGTCTTATTGCAGTTCCTCCCAACAACCGCAGCCTCTTTTTAAGGACACAGTGTACTCTAGGAGAAATGTGTGACCTCTTGACATTTTCCGCCTGAAGTGCAGCTGAAATCCAACCAGCCCACATGTCATCAACCTGCCAATCACAGCACACCTGACTCATCAAACCAACACCCAAATGATGGCATTTAGTGGTTTGAATGTAAATACACACAGAAAACCTTCACAAGTTCCAACACTGGGGTGTTTTTTTAATCACATCTAGACAACAGCATGCTGACATCAAGGGCAAATTTTACTGGTCAGTGTGAAATGATCCAGATGAATAAATCTGGAAATTAAAACTAAGAGTGTGCGTTTACTTTGTTGTGACTAATAAATATGTCCGCTAAAACACAATACAGTCCAGCATTTTTTGACACATTCACAACTAACCTGTTTAGTGTATTTCAAAGAAATTATAGTATTTTTTCTTTGTTTAGTTTGGTGTGGAAGCTGTCATTTAAACTCCTGCAAAAGCTGGTTCTTGGTCTGGTTCCAAGCGGACTCATTTTGTTTGTGGTGTGAAAGCAAAGTGGATTAACTTTGTTTAACATGAATTAAAAAGCTTAACTGCTATTAAATCCATCTGCTAATCGTCAGCTGTTGAAAGTGATTTCTCAGCCAGTCTTTATGTAATCAATCAGTAAAAATATGTAAGATAGCTTTCTAACCATAGTATGTATGCATGTCAGCCCACGAGTGCGAGGATTTTTGTTCATACATCAGAGTTAAGAAGTTCTTTAGGGGTATTTTAGGAGATGTAAACAAATAAGAGTGAAAATGTTGCATCTTTCCTCTGTAATATTAATCAAGTTCATTTTATTTTTATATTATTAACCCAACCCAAAATCACAAACCACAAAGTTTGTCTTAGAGGGCAACCACTGAGTTTTAATAAGAAAAAACTCCAATATTGTGGTACAAGAATCCATATTTGTCTTGTTCATTGTTTTTAACAAGGGGAAGTTGCTGTCTTGACTAATAGTGTTTGTAATTAATCAACCAATCAAACTTAAAAGTGCTTAACAAATGACCAGGAAACCAATAACAAGACGGAACAAGTGAAGACTATAAAAGAGTGAAATAAAAACTATAGATACTATAGAGAAAAAAGACAATGCAAAAAAATAAAAATGATGACAGTGGCATACAATAAAATAGACTTAAAAGCA
>JAJHUR010106020.1:0-18615 GCA_027495735.1 Lutjanus campechanus
ACCTGCTATTATTATTGGACATAATCTCTGTTTCTTGCATGCAGTTAACATTTGGTATGCTCTCCACACTGTAACCTTGTTTAAGTTCTCTTTGGAGCAGTCCATCCACGTTGGCAGTGGACAGGCTCGATTATGTTCAAGGCTGAAACATCCCGGGGGTGGAATTCTTCATCTCTACCTGGAAATCTAGACGGTTCTTCCTTTGCTCGCAGGACACGTCGACCCAGACCGTCAGCATCAATTGTGTCAGTCTGCTCTGACACAAGTGACTGTCACCATCCATTTACCTATACAATGAAGTCAGAGCACAGTCCTACTGTAGAAATGACATTTCATTGTGTGGTTATGCTCATACAGACTAAGGCCGCAACCTCTGCATTATGTCTAGTGCTTTTTGGGGTTTCAGTGAGCTACATAAAAGTGCATGCACTGATATAAAATACTGGCTTTTAATGTCCTCCTGTGTGTAGGAATGTTAGCATGTTACTGCACTGAGGCACTGTATCACTATTTACAGTAAATTCTGTCTTTTCTCTCTCTGCACCAGAACCACCAGCCAAATACCTGTAAACCATTGATTCTGATTTGATAATTCAAAATCAGATTCTTCACACTCCCACATAAACATGCACATCCTGTCACACATCCCAAAGGTACCGTGTCCTTGGGAGATCGAAGTTTCGTCGAGCTGTTCATCAGACATCTGCTAAGCGCCTCATCATGAAAGAGCCGAGGTTTATTCCCTCGTGTTGCCTTGCCAAGAACAACTGGCAGGCGCCAAGAAACCTTCCACTCTGCCACCAAGGTTAGGTGAATGACAATGCTGAGTTACTGAGACACAAGAGAAGGAAAGGAGACAGCCATGGAGGGAATAAAACAAGGAAAGGTAGGCTACAGTCACGTCCATCTCTATATTTTTTTTTCCTGTCCCTTTTTATTCCAACTTTTTCTCAAATTCCTATAGTGTCTCTTTTGCCTCTGCATTTCCCCCTTAGTTTTTTTTCCCTCTGTTATATTTTCACATTGTGACTCTCAAAACACTAAACACAAAAACAATGTTCTTCTTCCTACTCACATTCTTCTCTGCCTTACTTCCTTGTCCCTGTCGCTTTCTCTCACTTCAGAAAAGAGGGGAGCTAATGCTGTCTCTGCATTATTAATCGTCAGACAACAACGAGCAACCGCTGCTGCAAATAATCCAAACGAAGGTCAAACAGGAGCATTGGCAAGCCTAGAAACCCAACCCAGCTGCCCTCTGTCTTCTCTCAAATTCTGTCCTCATCTTTTCAATAATTTGAAAGAGTGAAAGAGAAACAAGACAAAAGAGTGTGTAAAATATATATACAATACTGGGCATTTTCTGACTTTTGTACAACTGTAAGGCTTTTCCATTGCCATTTTTGTCCATGCTTGTCATGCCCTAGATGGACCACTTTCATGGCAAAAGTGCGCCCAACCTACCTCCAAGCCGGTTGCAGTGATAACCTGTAATGTGTGGTTTGAAGCTTAGTTTCTCTCCTGCATTGCAGAACTTTAGATTTTACCATTTCATGTTCACTTTCAGCTGAACAGGATTTGAAAATGTTGGGTTTTCATCTGCTGATGAAAACTCAACATTTCAGATTTTGCTGCTTCATGATAAAACCTTCTGAGGACTTTTATTCTGAAGAATTTAAAGGGAATTAAGTGTTTATTTGCCATTTTTCAGCTGCTCGACTTGAGCTAAGTTAATCTTCCATCGAAAGACACCTTCAAGCGAGTAACCTTGTTGTAATGCAGATGCAAATCTCTCCTGGGCTGAGCTGATGCACTGAGTCAAACCAAGTCAAGCCAAGCCACCAAATGCATATAAAAAAGGGGCTCTTGAGCAAAATATTCCCATTTCCAGCACTGCTGTCACTACTTTACTGTGGTCTGAATGCTGCATCTCCCAAAATTGCTGCAGCCCTATTAAAGTGATTGCTGACAATCAACAACAAAACAAAAATATATTTGATTGCCATAAGAATGTAGATTAAGGTGTCTAATAATTCAAATTGATTGCCTGGCAGAGCGTGCAGTGACAGAGGACAATCAGCATCATGTCCTATAGATTATCTGTTTTTGTTTTTCACTGGGAAAAACATTTGCATTTAGGGCATCTAGCTGATGTTGTTTTTCTAGGTTGATTTACAATGTCTATAGGTGCCTGAAATTCCCAGAAAACAGCTATTTCAAATAATATTAAGATGTCCAATGGTCAGAGCCACAGTGAAACTGAAAAAGCAGGTATGTGTTAATAAGCGTATATGGCCATCTGCTCTACTCTATGAAAAGAGAAAGACGTAATCAGAGAGGGAATAATTTACAAGGAGATGAAAGTGAGAGTGTGAAAGACATAATATGTTTCTTGAAGAGACCAATTTTGAAGTTTTTACAAAAGGCAGAGTAAATGTGATATGATGGCGTATCTGGGTTAGTTATTCAAGAGGGGATTGTGGGCAGACTGATTGCATTGTCTAAGATAACAAACTAAAAAAATCTGGTTTTCACAGAAATGTAGAGGAAAATCTAATTAACCTTCAGTATGTTTGTTTACTTTCCTCCCTTTTTTAATTTCACTTCCATGATAACATGAATACAACAATGCACAAAACGGCGGGGTGAAGTGGAGGGTAACCACTTGTGTACAATTGACACAACTTAGAGCAGTGTTGGGGATGCTCTCAATACTCAGCCCTTTAGGAATGTTGCCACAACAACAAAAAGGCAGAATATCTTTACAACACCTGCTGCTATACTATATTTTTTTGCACCACAGCTTTTGATGACCACTACATGCTATGATAGTAGCAGGTCTACAAAAACTGTGTATGGTAAAGTCTGTCTAAGCCATTAGCATGATTCAATAACCTAACAAGTCTCCATAATAATCCTAAATCCTGAATTCATGGACTTTTTTTTACTAAAATAAAGTGTTTGCAGACCCACACAAACGTATCTAAAACACTATGTTGTAACTCAGAGCTGCCGTCTCTGTTGCAATTAAAAAGACATTTAAGAAAAATGCAATCCTTTTTGCCAAATCAGTTGGAAAGAAGGCAATGCCAAATACAGTAAAATCGTGACCCAGTGTTTTTAATATGAAGAGTCCTGAGGGAGTTCAGTGATGAAGAGATGAAAGAGAACTTTTTAGTGTGTGTATCCTATTACAACCCTCATTATTTAAACTGTGTAAACTGGGAAGTTGAGCAGGAAGCTGAGTCATAACAAGCTGGTTTGATGTGTGCAGAAATACTGTTTGAGTCCACACAGCTGCCTAGTTGCTCAGTCAAGGTAACACAAAGGATCAGGTAATAGCTTTACATTAAATGCCACTAATTGCATAAAAAAAAGCAGTCGTGCTGTTCTGAGATGGCTGAGGCAATTAGAGCAACTGCAAGGAAGGGCCTTCAGACAGATATCCTGCTAGGGCTTTAAAATAATTGCTGGACATTTCCAAGATACATTTCATTTGCACTTGTTGATTAATGTACAAGATACGATAAGCCACAATGCAATGAGAACAGACGTGGTCCTCCTTGACACCACTCAGTGCAATATCAAAGCCTCAGTATTCACTAAAATACAGTATATTATGTTGTGCTCTACTTCATCTAAACGCAACTCGAAATACATACTTCTGCTACAACCCAGGACACAAAACTAAGGGGCAAATTGTATTTAAAGGTCTAGAAAGTACCAAAATATTATAAGTTTCCCTGAAGAAAATACAAACTGGTATGTGCTCTGCTCTCCAAGGTTGCTTTGTATAAAATCGAAGTAAATTCAAGTTTAAAGCAGGTAAGATATTTTTATTTTTATTTTACATCAAGTTTCCAAACTTCATGAACTCTTGTTTTGATATCCACTGAGCCTTTGGAGCCTATTCTAAAAATCTTAAGATTACTTCAGAGTTGGCCTGTTTTCAACATTTTCACTCATGTAGGAGTGCAACCCAGCAGGAAGGATAGTAAAGAGGCCAACAACTGATTTCAATTCACCTGTTATTCAGATTAATATTTTGTTTACTACAGAAAACAGATAGTGAAAAAGAGGAAAACCTACTGCACTCCTTTGTTAATTTATTTCTGTGCTATACAGAAACTGGCCATTGCACCCATTACATAACAGGAGAATGTCTGGTATGGAGTTAGGTAGGTGGTCTAGGGCTGCATACCAAACACATCTGACATAAACTATGACTTCCATGTTGCCCTTGACCTAAACCCAGCACTATCAATAACAGACCAAAAATATATGTGCATATATATGTGTGTGTGTGTGCATGGACTCGCAGATGGCTGGGAAATCATGCAATGTATGGCTTTTCTATTTTGAACAGAGAATTAGAGGCAACCAAGTTACATTTTACTGTACATATTTTCCGTCCACATGACAATTGATGCATATTGCCATGGTGGTTTCTGTTTGCCAGGCACAGTGAGATTGGTTGGTGAATCGACTTGTGAGTCTGCCTCAACAGTTTGCGAGAGCCTGACAAGGTCATGACAAAAATTCTGACTAACAAACATCCGATGGCCATTCTTGATCAGTTGATCAGTCAATACCCAGGAATGGTCAGTGGTAGCAAAATCACTGGATAATCATAAAGGATAAATGATGGGTTCAGACTGTCCTAACACTGAACGGGAGTGAACTCTCTCCATAGACATCTGGTCTCACCAGTATTGGAGCTTCCATGTCAGTCATTGCTATACTTTTAATAAATAATTCAAGACTGGCCAGGGTGGTAAATGTTAGCATGAGTATGCAGTTTACTGACATAAACTGCAACCAAAAAATGTGACTTAAGTTCGGCCCCTTTGGACTGTCAGTGCACAGTCTCCCACTGCAGCTTTAAGAAAGGGACAGAGCATCCACCATCTGTGGAATAAATACACCAGGAGCCACAGTGAGTGTCCAGAGATATATGGGCTGTAGGGTAAGGGATTCCCCCAAGGGGTCTCTGGCCTGTCGATAGGCTACAGCCTTTCTGTTGGAATCCAGGCTGAGAGACGAGCCATCCATCAGGCCTCAACTCACACTACATGAGGCAGAGGGAGAAAAAAAAAACAGGATGATTAATGTGCCTTCTGTGTGGTCAGTCTCTTTCTTCAGCACACACACACAAGCAGAGGCTCAGATGTGTACATGTACGCTCACACAGAAATGAATGGACATTCACACGTATACTGTACCAACCTACGCGGGTGTTTGCACACAAGCAGCAACACGCACACGGACACACACATTATCACCGCAAGGCTATATTCCACAGGATAGTAGATGAAAAATGTCTGAGCTCAACTCCTTTCTTGGCTAACCTCCGCACTGAACGGAGGGGTATTGACTAAAGTGCGAGGCAGCTAGCCTTTATTAATAAATGCCCCTGCTGAGCCAACAGCAAGCATCACAGCACAATGAACACACACATCCATCTGAAAAGAACTCAGTATTATTTCCTTCTCCATAACTAACCATCTGATTGCCTCAGTTACCGAGCTCACAGGAACATATGACAGCCTTAATTGAGAAAAAGCTTATTTGGAACATAATTCCAAAGAGTTAGTATTTTAGAAATAGGATTTAGTATTGAGAAGCTGCACCGTGATAATTATGTTCTCCACAGACAAAACACATCACATCCCAAGGTAATTCATAAGGGAGCAAAATTTTTAAAAAAGAAAGAAAAAAAGAAATCCGAAAAATCAAATCCTGTTATATCATGACAAAAATATTGTGATGCAGGATTTTGGCGACTGTATACCAGTTAGTTTTATGTTCAATCATCTCCCACAATTCCTCCCCTTAAACACTTCTGTTTTACATTTGACGGTGGTCCAGGAGGCAGTAAATTGAGAGCTCTTCTCTTTCTTCCCCAATCGTCCATTTCCAAGCGTTCCAGTCTGTACAACAGAATGAATACAATGGGGATCTGTTCCATTGTGAAAGAACAGGGTAGTTTGGCCATTAAAAGCCCCGCACTCAAGTGGATTCATTTTTGTCTGGCCACAAAGGATGCCGGCAAGCTCATAAGCCGCACATTAATATGACCACAGATCAATGGGGCTGCGAGCAGTCTGAAGGTATTGTTGATGTATTGGCTGGATTTACGGGGCTGCAGAGATGGATATGGGTGAGGGATGACTGGAAAGCCTCGCATCCTTTGGTACTGCTAACTAGTGTTATTGATGAGCGGGGACAATTTATGGTAAACAGGAAGAAGTAGATTAATGACTCAAATTTTAGAGAGTAGCTCACTAGAATTAATTGCATGATCACAAAACATGACCAATCTATTTCACTGTAAACAAACAATGACTGGATAATTAATTATTAGTAATGTGTGTTGTTTTTTTTAATGTGTGCAACAATCAAACAGTTCACTAATGTAATCAGACTGTAATTATTATTGCTTCCTATCAGCCATGATACACAATATAATTTTATTTTAGATTGCACAAAGTAATAATATAAATTATAGCATTACTAATACTTAGTAAGCATTAATTATTATAATTTCATTGTTTGTTCACAGTAAAATAAGTAAAATTTAATATGTTTCATTAACTATCAATTTACCATTGTTATTTATAACCTGTGTAACCTGAAATTTCTTTTGTTAATGTTCTCTCGATCAAAACAATAGCAAAAGACAAAGTTTGATGATGTTGTAAAGTAGCATGGAATCATGGGAGTTTTTGTCTTCATTGTTAACCACTATTGCCAATTAAAATGCATCTGACATGACTCAGACAGAAATCATGCATGATGTATCATATGGGCTACATTCAGCTGCCACACAAAGTAGCAAAATGTTTATTTAAAGAGAACTAGTAGTATATTGAACACCCTGTTGTGTGCAAACGCACTGCCTTTTTAATATGGCGGTGTTTATATAAATATCGCTGCTAATTGGGTAACACCTCTGGCGCATTAGAAACGTTAGAAACTTAGAAACAGCAGCAAAGCAGTGCACACGGTTTTCAAATTGAACGTGCCCCTGGTGTTTCCTATGTTTTCCCAGAATTCATAACAACTAGTTTAAAGAGAGATGACGTCACTGACAGAAGACCAAATGAAATGCACCATTACTTTGAACAAAACGGTGGATTTCCGTGGGTGTTAACATTGTTGGAAACATTTGTGATAATGCAGGTACACAACTCAACAAAAGATATTCTTTTCATTTCATTTTAAGTCATTTTAGTGAAATGAAATGTTACATATTTTGCCTTTACATTGGTGAAAATAAATGCAATGCCTTATTTGTAGTGACATGATAATAAAACACTATATTCACAATTAAAATAATTTTCACTGAGTAGGAATCAAGCAGTGTACACATGTGTGGGCTGCACTGGCTGAGCTGTAAGATTGTAAGGGGGGGATAATTGTGGATGAAATATGCCTCTTTGGGTTGGTTCAGAAAAAATAGCTGAAACAACCTTGAAACTGCAGCAGAAACAATACAAATCCACATAATGACATTTCAAGAATCACCACATGATTTAAGAACTGGTTAAAGGAGGAATTCTTTTTGTGATTAATTCAATGGAAACAAGTCAATTATCACATTGCAAAACCGACTGAGACAGACATGTCCCCTTGCATGAAGAAAAATAAGCCTTTAAGACTAAATGCCACATTTAATGACTTCCTTTTTTTCCTCCATCCTTGTTGCTAAGCACTCACAAGTTTTTCTGTAAATGACTTTCCAGAGATCACCTGTCAATCAAACACTGTGAAGGCTACTTTGACACCTTTACTCATGATTTCCTCTTCTCTCCTTTGTTCAGCCACAGTGGAGATTTATTTATAAGAAACTGTCTCAGATTGTTATTTCCAGTGAGTCGAAGTTTGGGGCGTGTTTTGAACTGGCATTGAGTTTGACATATCAGAGCGAGTAATGGAAAAATATCCAGTGGTACCCGAACTGGAGTGGTTTTTAGGACCATTCTGTCTGTTACTCTGTCCCAGCTTGGGCGGAGCTCCGCTGGCCCCGGGCCCCGGACTATCAGTCAGGCTGATGTATAGGTCCACAGGGTACAAATGAAACCTGTCACAACAAGGGTAATGATGTCAGAGTCACTATAGCTCACCGCTGGAGGAGCAGAGGAGAGGAGACACAGTGATAGGAGGATGTGGGGAAAGGGAAGAGGGTTGAGGAGAGAGGATCGAAAGAAGAGAGGAGGAGGAGGAGATTGAGCTGGAAGACAGGGGGGGAAGTAGGAGAGATGAGGAGGAAGGATAGCAGGGAAGGCAAGAAGGGAGCAGAAGAGACAAGAGAGAAAGGGGTCTTCAGGAGGAGGAGGGAGAAAATGAGAAACTAGAAGAATGGGAGCAGTGACAGACAAGAAAGAGGAGGAAGAAGAGTGAGGAAGAAGTAGGCAGAGATTAAAACGCTGAGGAGAAGGAAGTGAACAAAGAGGGAATAAATAGAGAGAGAGGTGAGGGTGGATAGATGATTTGAAGGAAGGGGAGGAACAGAGAAGCAGACATGGTCAAAAGAAGGAACAGAGGGATTTAAAGATGGACTGTGGAAAATAAGATGAATGGGTAGGGAGAAAGGTATGGGACGAGAAAGGTGAAAGACACGGGAGGACAGGAGAACAAGGAGAGCAAAAGAATAAAGGTAGAGTGGAGATGGAAGAGAAGAAATGGATTTGGTTTAGTAGAATTGGAGAATAAAAGACGTGCAGGAATATTTTAGCTGAGCGTGAAAGCTCAATTTCTGACCTTGAGAACAATATTTAGACAAAATAATATTAAACCAAGGTCCATTGACTCTTTTTCATTGTTTGTTTTAGTTTGTTTTTTTCCAGGAGCTTTTTTTTGTGTTTTTTATTCAGTGTTCATTGATTTTGTTGAGCCCTCAGTCATTCAACATAAAATCACATCACTTACGCACAATTTCCTACCAGCGCCAACCCCCCCCCCCCCCCCCCCCCCCCCCCCCCCCCCCCAACCACTGCACTGTCCAGGAACTCAGAAAGTACAGGATGTAAAATGATAAATCTATATACATATAAAAAGAAAATCTGTCTGAGGTACCCACTGATCCCAGAGGTTTTACTTTTTGTCTTATCTCTTTCTAATTGGGGATTTTAGTTCACTTGTTTCCTGTTTGCTTTTAAAGTTCTTGTTTTTACTCTTGTTTCTTCTGCTTTATTTCCTGTCGTTTTCCTCTCCTTTTTGCTAATTGTTATCACCTGCCCCTTATCAGTCCACATGTATATTTAGTCTTCTGTCCGTTCCCTCCTCAGTTGCCAGTTCATCTTTTGTCTTTTATCAAGTTAGCCTTTGTGTTTTTCCTGGTGTTTCCTTGTGTTTTGGGACTTTCTGCTGGAATTCTATGGACTTCTGCATTTTGGGTCCATTTACTTCTCCTGGCTAGCTGCTCGACAATTGTGACAGTGAGAACTAGCCAGCCACAGACCGAGAGCTAGGACGCTTGACAAAAGACAAACTAACTAAAGAAGGAACAGACAAGAATAAATAAAGAGGGAGACTAATCAGTGATCGAAAAAGGAGGGAAGAAGAGCATTCCCTTGCTTTCAACGTGGCTGCTCATGGTATTGCATGAGCCCCCCCCCAACACCTTGAACTGCAATTACGGTAAATGATCTCTTATCGTAATTAACTCTTCAATGATGATGATGAAGTTTTGATCTTTGCAAAACTTTCCTAGAGCCAGGACTGAATGCATACACTATCTAATTCATTCTAATATATTGATGACTGAAACCCAAAACCATGGCACTGATGACTTCATTCGTTTTCTGTATTAATTAGTGCTTTAAAAAAAACAAAAACAGTATATTGTGGTCCTGGGGGAGCTCTGTCAGTCTTTTTGAAGGAGCTACAGATGCAGCAGACAGATTTCTTCATGTGCTTTGTCTATTTTCATTTGACACGATATGCAAATTAACTGCAACTTTCCTAAAATATTAATAATTGCTTTTTAAAAAGATATTAATTACATAAGTGATAATGTTTTGAGAAGAAATAAGTTGATATTTTGGTGCGATTGTTGTTTCCTACAGTAGTTTATTCTTACCCAGGGCACACCCGGGGAAACCAGTCGGTAGTCCTTGTATGGTATGTATGTTGGGAGGTTAATGGATCAAGAGAGTAACTACAATGCAGACGGATCCTTGTTTAGTGGGAAGTCTTTCACAGTGACGGAAGAGGCTGCATTTATCCTACCAGCTGAAATCTGCGTCTTCTCCCCCTGTCTCACTATCAGTGCATCTCTTTCTGTGTAGCTTCAACCTTCCTCGGTCTCTCTTTCATTCTCTCTCTGTCCTCATCCTCCATTATCATTGACATCATCCTCTCTGTCGCGCTCCCTCCACCCCACCCACAACACACACAAACACATATATATACATACACACACACACACACACACAGCATCCTCAGTTCTGCCTCCTCCTCTATGGCAATCTCTCTCCATCTCAAGACGTGGCCACTAATGGATTGAAAGTCTTAGGGAAGAAGCAACAGTCATTTAAAGATTAATGTCAGGCCTGGTATTCTGAAGGGCAGTCAGCCCAGTGTGTGTGTGTATGTGTGTGCGCGTCCAGTAGAGGACGTGTACATGTCATCTCTGCAAAGATGTCCTCTTCATTATCAGCCATTAGGCAAACACTCAGAGAGGGAGTGGAAGTAAGAGAGAGGGTTAGCTGGCTGGCCCATACAAGCACATATCACAGCTTGTCACTTTGTTCTCAATACTCATGACCAGATCGCCATTAAAACCAAGGACTTTGATCAATTAACATACCTCACTCGCACATAAGTATGAATATGCTCTTCACCGTCTTTGAAATATGCCTCTTCACTGCAACAAATGTCCACCATAACTAGTGATTTAATCCTCTATTCAGCCTTAAAAGCTGCATTAGGTATGTTTTGTATTCAGCTTCAGTGGAATTTAGAGTATTTTATTTTTTTTAAATGCAGTGGGTTTGTTCAATTTGCTACTTTCGAGTGGGAAATCTGATCCACAAGCAGGAAGTGACACCAGCAGTGAATGAGCACTCCAAACCAGAGCGAGGTAGACTGATCGACCGCCTGTCTCCACACAAATACGGCTAAGCGGGGGGAAACTCACATATTCTAGTGTAGTTCATGGTTATGACTTCATCCATTCATGAAGCCTCTGAGATCAGAAGCAGAATGTCTAAAACAGCAAATCGATATTTAAAGCTGCTAGAAGGGATTATGAAGAAATCAAATCAAATACACAGGTTTTGGGTTGGTATTTCAACCCGGGTCAACCTGACAATCAGCTGTTTCAACAGAATCCCTTGTTAAAGCTTTACACTCTAACAACAAGGTTGGAGCCTATCCCTGCACACACTGCATCAGAGAGCAGGGTACATCCTGGACAGTTTTTTTCCAGTCTATCACAAGGCTATAGAGAAACAAACATGGTTCATAATTTAGAGTTTCCGATTCAACTACCTTGCATGTCTTTGGACTGTGGGTGGAAACTATCCAGAGGAAACCCTCAGAGACATGAGAGAACATACAACTCCTGAATGCTCTTAATCCCTATTGAATGAGTGTGTCATATTTAGCAGGCGCGACCATATTTTAAAGCTATGTGAATTTTCAGATGCATTTTTGGTGGTACTTGTTGAAATTCTCTTTTCATTCTGACAGCAATCAATAAATCAAATGCTCCAACTAAAAAAAAAAATGAAAAGAAAATCTGGTATCTGTTGTTTTCACACACAGGCCCAGTGGCAGGGGCCAGTGGCCAAGTGTCTGTTTTTGAGGGTGGCTTGGCGTGGGCCAGTGACAGACTGAGCCTGATAGCATATACATCCCCTGAAAATAAAACTTCCTGATGCTTAGGCACCTAGGCTTGCAATGAAAATAAAACCCTGCATCCAATCGTTATACTCGTCCATTCTGCACCTAGGCTTGCAATGAATGAGCTGCAGTGAGCTAGTTGCACAAGAATGGCAGAGAAAGTGTCCCTAATACTAACATGCTAGTTTGCTAGCTGTGTTATGACAATGACAATTTTAATTGACTTTTGCTCGTTTTTCCTGCATCACCAACCTCAGCTTTAACACATAATATGGGACACAATTTCTGGCAACTCTTGCAGTAAAAGTTAAGTAACAATACAAACTGTCAGGGTGGACTTGTAATTGGAAGTCTCATAACTAGCACATCACATTTCATTTCAAGAACAGCCAAAACATCCTTGAGCAAGACACTGAACCTCTGACTGCTCACTCTGTTCAGATCTTCCTGAATAATAACAGCTGAGACAACAAAGCTCCGCGATGCTGCAAGGGCACGACAAGGCCAACAATAAATGTTATAGCCTTTCAACCTGTAATTTTCTATTTTAGAGAGTCCTTGATCAAACAAATGTCTTGATTAATTTAACACTTCAGCACTGGAAAGGATTTAAGATTGCTTATAACTCTGATAATAAATATAATAATATTACTACCGAAGGTGGGGTCAAATCTCAGCTTCATCTTAACTGTTAAAAAATTCACTAATACCAAGCAAAACAAGACAGAGAGAAAAATTGCAAGAATTGATTTTCAAAGAAAGAATAATAAAATAACACATCAAATGTGTGTTCTCCTCTATGGACGTTGAATATCACACAAGGGTGCAATCTCTTAGATTTCACCTTCATTCTTAAATGTAGCAGTCAAAGGGGGGGGGGGGGTAATTTGTGAAGCTATTGTCCCACAGTGTCTTTAGATAACTCAACAGTCGAGGACCTTATTTATTGTTCTCACACACAACTGATCATTCCAATTCTTCCTGCAGTGGAAATGGACGATGGACTTGCAAATAAATTTTCTAATATTGAACGGCAAAGTAATCTGAGGCGCAGCCACTGAAAAATACACACACACAGCAGAGAGAGAAATGATTATAGCAGTAAATACAACACACAGACCACACATACACGCACACAAACGCACAGACTCTGTACACCAGCATCGACAGGACAAGGAAACACACATGCGTGAACCTTGCCCTTCAAACACACACACACATGCTCGTCTTTGTGTCAAATGGCAGCTTTTATTTAATTGAGCGACCGCCCCTCTGAATACCTGCGCGTGCACGTCCCTGCCGCAGAGAAAGACGCTTTGAACATCTGTGGTGGGTGTTCCTGTGAAGCCAGTGAAAGCAGCAGCCCAAGCTCTGCTAAATATTTAATGGGCCTGTCTGATGGTCATAATCGCTTTTAAGAACAATAGATGAAAACAATGGTGGCCGGTGAAAAACTGCACCAGAGGTTAAAGCCACATCTCAGAGTGACAGGAGAGGCTGGTCATAGAGGGAGGGAGGGAGAAGAAGGGGAGTGAAGCATGAAAAAAAGATGGAGAGGCACTCAGAAAAAAATACGTGACAGGTGAGTATCAATGTTAAGTGGGACTGGCATTTGACCCAGGAACAGTATATAGGGTCCCCTGACAGGCTGTGCACTTATGAGCTATTTTTAGAAAGAAAGATAGAAAGAAGTAGTAGAAGATGTATACTGTATGTACAGCCTACAGTAGTGGAGTAATGCAGTTAAATTAAGCTATGTGGCATGTGACACAGGTTCTCTTGATGTTTTTGTTGTTTAAAGGACCAGTGTGTATGATTTAGGGGGATCCATTGGCAGAATATGGGAGAAATTGAATATAAGATGATTTCATTAGTGTATAATCACCTGAAAATAAGAATTGTTGTGTTTTCATCACCTCCGAATGAGCCGTTTTCATCTACAGAAGGAGCAGGACCAATATACATATATACATAGATGCCACATTGACCGCTTCTGCCCTTTGCTGCGATACATCAGCATCATCAAGATGTACCTGTTAACAAATACATACAGGGGAGCTGCGATTTTACTGGATAAAAAGCACTATAATGTAAACATTTCTCAGCTGAGTGAGTCATGTTGTATTCAAGGGTTTATGATCTACATGGACCATAAAAATGACTAATTGAAATCAGTTGAGAAATGTTGACATTATAGAACTTTTCCTCGATAAAAAAAAAAAAACGCAGATCCCGTTTACTTGTATGAGCTAACAGGCCACTCATGACCGGACAAATGAGGATGTAATGTTGACATACGATCCAAAGGCTGATGCGGTGTCTACGTATGGTGGAACTTCTTCTATGCAGTCAGCCACATTGCACTGCCACGTTTCTCCAGAAGCCAAGAACGGATAATCCAAACATTACCTCTAGATTGTGCCATTCACCTTTTTTGCAAGGTTTGTGGCCACACAAACCTTCTCATACACACTTGGAAGGGAAGGGTGAGGCGAAAGGTATTCCTTTTGGTTGCAATCTGCCACTTCACCACTAGATGCCACTTAACCCTACACACTGATCCTTTAAAGATCCTTGTGATGTATTATAAACCTTTTGATGTAACATTTTTGCCACATAGATGGATTTAACTCAACACATGTTCTGTTGTTTTTGCATTAATGCCACAAGCAGCAAATATTATGTGCTGATGTAACGTGTCAGTTCTAATACTGGAAACAACATTTTGCTCTTATTCGTGGTATCTGTACATCCAGTTAGGGTGTAATTTGCCAAGGTTTGGAGGTGAAAAAGCAAATAAAGAAGTCTGATGCCAATTGTGCAAAAATTAAACTCAAAGACAAAACTCATCCTTCCATCTTTCTGATGCATATTAAACAGGTGAGCATTGTAAACATGACCACTAGAAGCATTTTCCACTGTACATTTACCATCTATTGTACCTCCTATCGCCTGCAGTCATGGATGAAATTCACCAGCTCATTTTCCACCCTGAAAGGGATGAAAACACACAGTACTGAGGGAGGGAGGTATGTTTCAGGTGTCTATCTTCACTGATCTATGTGAAAATGTATTACTTTCATTTTCAGGGCTGAAGGCCCTGAACATAGGAAAGACATACAGAAGTGTCAGTCAAACAATACTCTTCATGCACTGCAGAGCAGAGGATGAGAGGAGAGAGCTTTCCAGTGCCAAGTTTATCTCTGTGATGTCAGATGGATGTACAGATAGCTCAGTAATGGAGGAAGAGGTGGTCAGAGTCAGAGCAGAGCTGCATGGGCAGGTTGATTTAGCTGGTTTATAGGCTTCACACAGCCAGACGGCACTGATACTGCTGAGGTAGTGTGATGTGGAATAATCAATTGCAAGTTATTTATTAACCAATACATAATTATTAATTAAACTTTATGTATATAGGCTTGTAAATCATGGGAAAAGGTTTTGTTGAGCAATCAGTAATGCCATTGTAAGTAATTTCTACAACATTACACATCATTACAGAACTTTTGTAAATGGTTATTTAATATCAGTCAGGCAAAAAACAATGTGCAAAATGAAAATGTTTGGTGCATTATGAAGCACAACATACAACAACAGAGACCCCAGACTGTTGAGCACCTGAAGTTGTACATCAGGCCAGAATGGGAAAGAATTTCAAATCTTCAACGATTAGTGTCCTCAGTTCTCAAACACTTCCTGAGTGTTGTTACAAGAAAGTGGTAAACATGCCCCTGTCGCAACTTTTTCTGAATTCACAATGAGTTAATCAGTCATTGTCAATTGAATATAGGTCAAAAAGTTTTTGCAAATCACTGCACTGAACTGGGGTTGAATTAGTAGTATTAATAACTTTATGTGTACTTCATGTAAAAGGTTTTTAAAAAGTAAAAATGATTTGATAATCATTTAACATTTGAATATCACTATGATCATTTATCATTAATTTTATGTTCAACTAATGATTTATAATGATTCTTCACAAATCGTCTCCTATAATCATTGTACAAAATGTGAATTAGTCATTTGTGGAGAATTTGCCAGATGAACTTTCACTGTTTTGTTTTCCAAACCGAGTCTATATTGTTTAGTTGAGATCTTCATTTCATAATTTACGAAGCAAACGTATAAAACTTTTGATGTCAGAGCCGAGGAGAGCGGCGCAGGGGAGACGAGGGAGACAAGGGAGATGTAAATAACTAGACAAGGAGGAAAGAGGAAGAGAGAAACAACACAGGCAATCAGTGGGGAATGGGATGGTGTTGAGCTGAAGGAAAGACGGAGAGAGAAAGAGCTTGAGGGAACAGACAGAACGAGGCAGGGAGAAACAAAAGCACAGAGAAGAAAAGGGAGAGCTCAAGAAGCAAAGACACAGAGAAGAGGAATGACGGACAAGGAACAGAGGGAAAAAAATTAACTCGATTGACGTGAAACAGGAGCAGGCGGCCAGATAACCAGAGAGCTTTTTTCTTTGTGTCAATTAAAACAGCACTTTACAAAGGTATACAGGAGGAGGAGGAAAAGGAAGAGGATGTAGTTGAGCTGAGGTTGCGGAGAGGGCGACATTTCAGCTCACCCTGTCCGTCTGCTGTCCATCTTTCTGAGTGTTTTAGAGCCCACAGCCAGGCCACCAGAGCCGCACTGAACTGCTTTTCTTTTCAAACACTGGAGACTGAATGCGGTGACCTAGCCTCCTCCGCTAACTCACTGACCGTAAACGTGGGGATGGGGGATGACACAGGAAGAAAACACGCCTTCCATTTGTGAGAGGATGAATCAAACTGATGAACGGGACAGCTCTGAAAAATTGGCAGTCCTATTTGAGGTTTGTCAAAGGTCTGACTGATTTATTTGCCAGGAGGTGATGGAAGGGAGGTTTCCGTGTTTCCATTCCAGACAAGAAGGGCAAAGCTAGGGGCGATTGGAAGGAGATTCTGTGTGCATTTTCTTGCTTTTCTGACTCCAGGGCCTAGAGTTGTAAAGAAAGAAAGGGATGGATGGGGAAAGAAAGGGACAGAGTGGGAGGTAAAAGAGGTCATAAGAGGGATTGAGAAAAGAAAAGTGAGAGGGACAGGGGCAAAAAGTGGGAGAAAGCGGGGAGGCAGGTGGAGAATAAGAAGCAGATAGGTTCACCTCTCATTAGCTCGCCTGCCACACACTATGCCAGAAAGCAATGCACCTCCCAAGGACAGAGAGCCAACTACCTCAGAGGAAAGCAGCCCTGCCAGCACTTAGCCAGGCCTCATAAACAACCAGCTCGCATTTGTCACTTCCTCTTCACCCAACAAAGCGACAGCAGAAATAAATTACCTTTAAGTAGACCTCGTTCTTCCTCTCTCTCAGCATCCAGGCTCTTGCATCAGCAGTGGGCTTGAGCAAACGGCCAAAAGCGATGGACAGTAAAAAGGTAAAAATCAACAACGCAACAGAAAGTAGAAGACTGAGGCCTTTAGTTGTCACAGTGGCAGCCAGAATGAAATCTTTCTCACTGTATTCATCCTGCATCATTGCTTCATTTATATTTTAGATATTTAGGCATTCAGGCCCCACCGGAGGTCTTCTAGGAACCACACGAATCTGCAGGCTCATGTTTCATTTGCTATGGCAGATACATCTGGCCACCCTCCTGTCAGATAGGTTTCTACCTATCCTGGATTCCTTCAGGCCAATCACAATCGTTTATTTAATATGTGGTAGATTTGATGTCATGACTGATAGTCCATATTTGAAAAATCTGATGTCGAGTGCAACATGCCTGGCTCACGAGACTGTCAAACTGGGCAGCTGATCAATTATGAATCAACTCAAATGTTTTCAGAAATAGATTTTAGTGTACCGTCAAGCTAAAACTAGAGAAAGTTTATGACCAGGCCACTATTTTCCGCATGAAAATGGACCATGCAAATCCTCAGCTTTAGCAGTGCTACGTCGCACATTTCGTTGCTCTGACTGATAACGCCCCTTAGGAATCAAAATGTACTGAGATATTCCATCCCGTTCTCATTACAAAGTTGTCAAATAGCCTGCTGATGTATTGTCACGCCACTCTGCAACTCATACAGAGCCACAAGGTAACACCACCAGGGGTTAGGGGTGGTATAAAGGCGATGTATGGAAGAAGTGAGGTGGATGGGTAGGTCAAACAAACACAGAACTTTATGTGAAACCAGTGCTATCAAAAGTTTTAAGGTATGTAACTTTACATGCATGACTTGCATGCAACAGTGTAAGGCTAGAGAAGAAGGCTACAAGAGGAAGAAAATGGAGTAAGACATAAACAAAATAGTCTAATTTGGCATGGTATTGTATTTTTTGGAAATATGTTTTCAAGTTGCCAACAAAAACAGAAATAAATGACAGACACTCACAGGGAGAAGAGGAAAATCAGCTGGAATATCCTGTATAATGAGAGTTCAACGGCACTGTGTGTTTAAAAAATGGACATGAGGGAGACAAACTTTTTCTGTTACTGAATACAACAACTAAACAAATACATTGTTGCAACAAATGTTCCCAACCTTCCAGGAAGCAGAGTGTTCCTTGTAATGACAGCTAAAGAGGAGGGAAAAAAAATCCTGGGATGAGAGTCAGAGTTGAGACAGGGTGTCAGGGGAGGACAGAGGGAATGCTAAGTTTCCATCCCTACATCTGTGAAAGGCACCTACAGACTTGTGTCAGAGCTTACGATATATCTGAGATATATCTGAGTAATACACAAGTATGCTCACCTCCCACCCCCTGTCACCTCCCTTCCTCCACCTGAGCTCTAAA